>CM035424.1:148002563-148030063 GCA_020310875.1 Ceratopteris richardii | reverse complement strand
TTTATTGTGAACAACAAACGTTCTCTTTAAATCTAGATGATGATTCTATTCATATTCTAGGTGATGCATATAGCCCTAAACCTATCCTTATTTCTGCTATGCAGATAATTAAAGGTATACATGATGCTTGTAGAACATTTATAGTGTATGTAAACAACGTGCATGAAGAAGATAATGAGGAAAGTGTTCCGAATTATGTATAAAATCTTTTGAAAGAATAGACACATGTATTTCCAAAAGAGTTTCCTAGTATACCTCCACCTAGGAAGATTGACCATGCCATTGACCTATATCCAAGGAGTGAACCATATTCTAGAGCACGCTATAGATTTAACATCGATAAATTAAAGGATCTTAAGATTCAATTAGATAATCTTCTGAAGAAAGGCTTGATCAGACCGAGTGTCTCACCTTGGGGTGCACCTATTTTATTTAAGAAGAAGAAAGACGAATCTTATATTAGATTATGCATTGACTATAGGGGGTTGAATAAAAGAACAATTAATAATAAGTATCCACTTCCTCACATAGATGACTTATTAGGTCAATTAAGTGGAGTGACTGTATTCACTTAGATCGACTTAAGATCTCGATATCACCAAATTAGTATCAAAACAGAGGATATTCCTAAGATAGCTTTTCGAACATGATATGGTCACTATAAGTTTAGAGTTGTATGTTTTGGATTAACAAATGCTCCTGCCACATTTATGTGATTGATGAATAATAATTTTCACAATTACCAAGATGAATTTATCTTAGTATTTCTTGATGATATTTTTGTATACCGTAAAGATGATTTTGAGCATGCGGTAGATCTCAAGAAGACTTTGCAGACTCTTAGAGAACACAAAATATTTGGAAAAAAGAGAAAGTATTTCTTTGCTAAGGATACACTTGTGTATCTAGGAAGAGTAATATCAAAAGAAGGAATCCTTATAGATGAAGATAAAGTAAAAACAATAGTTGATTGGCCGATTCCTAAGATTGTAAGGGATGGTAGAAGTTATCTTGGGTTGGCATAACTTGAAAGAGCACATATTTAGGATTTCTCTAAGATAGCTACTCCCCTCACATAATTGACTAAAAAGAATGTAGGATTTGTGTGGAGTGATGTCTGTCAAAAATCATTTGAAACATTAAAACAAAAAGACATTGAGAATTGTGTTATGAGAATACCGAAAATGGGAAAGCCTTTTGTGGTTGCATGTGATGCAAGTGGTAGTCAGATAGGATGTGTTATTTCACAGGATGGCAGGGTGGTCACATATTAGTCCAGAGAACTAAGAAAACATGAACTTAACTATGGTACTCATGATTTAGAAATGCTTGTTGTTATGCATGCACTTAAGCATTGGAGACATCTATTGTGATGGGTTAAGTTTGAATTGAAAACAGATCATCAGAGTCTAAAATACATCTTCACACAACCATTGCTTAGCAATAAGCAGAAGCATTGGATTTTGAATTCTTGAATGCAAACAGGGGATCAACATATGAGGAAAAATTTCATTTGCAAAATGGAACATTGTTTTGTAACAAACGTCTATGCATATCTTCTAAATCTCCATATATTGCATGATTGTCATGATGCACCTTTTTTTTCACATCTAGGTTATTCAAGGACCTATGTTAAAACAAAGTATTCTTACTTTTGGCCATGTATTAAGCGGGATATTAGAAAATATGTAAGTGAATGTTTGAAGTGCAAAGCGGTGAAATCTGAGTTGAAGAGGATGCCTGGAATGCTTCACTCTTGGATGTTCGAAATCAGAAGTGGGAGTCTATTTCTATTGACTTTATCACCAAGCTACTTGTGACCAGAAGTAAGCATGATACCATATTTGTTGTAGTCGATCGGCTTACCAGGGTGCAACATTTCTTTCCTATGAAAAAGATTGATACTACATTGAATGTTGCAAGAATCTTTGTAAAAGAAATTTTTCAATTGCATGGAATGTCTAAAAGCATAATTTTTGATAGAGATCTAGATTTACATCAAATTTTTGGAGAGCAACATTTGAATCAATTGGAACTCAACTTCGTATGAGTACAACTTTCCATCCACAAACTAATCGGGAAACCGAGAGGAATAACAGGGTAGTTGAAGATATGTTGTGTATGTATGTGAATGAAAAACAGGATAATTGGAGTGAATATTTACCTTGGTTGAGTTTGCATACAATAGTGCATGGCATGCATCTATAAAAATGACTCTGTTTGAAGCTCTGTACGGTTATATTTTTTTGACTCCACCTTCGTTTGTTGGTATTCCAAATAAAGTAGAAGTGTCCAAAGAAATGCTTGATAAAACGGATGAAGAACTTGGAAAAATTATGAAACACGTAAAAGAAGCTCAGAAAAGACAAAAGAAATTCTATGATTTAAAGAGAAGAGCACTTGAATTTCAAGTTGACGATATGGTATTTCTTAAATTTAATGCTCAGGGATCTAACTTGTTGCTAGGGAAGGATCATAGACTTTCTCCTCAATACGCAGGTCCTTTTAAAGTTTTGAAAAAGATTAGATCTCTTGCTTATTTGCTAGAATTACCCAAACATTTATATATGCATCCTCTATTTCATGTTAGCTTACTTAAAAGATATGTATCTAATGTTTCTCATGTTTTGCAAGACAATTATAAGCTGAAAGAGGATGGCTCTTTTGAGCTTCAACCGGAAATAATATTAGACAGAAAGGAAAGATTTCTTAGAAATAGATGTATAGTAGAAATGTTAGTGAAATGGCACTCATACCGAGTAGAAGATTCGAGTTGGGTGAACTTGGACGAGTTTCTAAAACATTATCCTTCTTTCCAACTCTGAGGATAGAGTTCCGAACGCGGGGGAAGAGTTGTAATAGGCCTCTTTTCTAGTGAAATACTTCATTTTGATCTTTCTAAATTTCATTGTGGGAATAATGCTTAGAATGAATAATTAGGTTTTTTTATGCATATAGGAAATATTTTGGGTTGACAAGTTTCATATTCTCTCTCTAGACCTTATTCGCATCATGTTTTCTAGATTTTGAAGGTGAAGATGAAAGAATTAAGGAAAACTCTGTATGAGAGAAAGGTAGAGCAAGTATAAGAGAATAAAAGTGCTTGTGTGAAATTTTTATGAATCATGTTTTAAGTACCTCGTTTAGGGTCCTACATTAAGTTCATTGTAAAAAATGCATTGATTTTACTCTCTCTAGAACTTTGAAATTTGCAGGGCTCAGAACTGGCATTTGGAGCTGGATTTGCACTTCGGACGTCTTTAACACTATCGTGCAGATCGCAAAATTGAATAAAAGTGTCTCTCACAAGCTTAAGCTAATTCCTCACTGTTTTTGAGTTACAGGGCTTTGAAAAGTGTTGTTTTCCAACACTTAAAAAAAATGAGGGCTTATCTAATTCTATTCCAATCCATGATTCTCATGCTCATGTGTCACCATGTCTAATAATGGATATTTTCAGATATGTCTTTTTGGTGTTTTTCTCCTATTTTTGATAGCTACGCTAAAGAAAGAAAGCACACTACAATCGCATGGCTTTTTGTGAAAGTTTTGAAGAAACTCGTCTTTATCTAAATTTGGTGGATCACACACTTCTTTGGGAGGGCAACGATCAAACTCTGATATATTGGTATTTAACCATCAACACAGGGGATGCACAGAAATCTAAGAATTACCTTGTGATTGCGAGTGAGAGTGAGAGTGAGAGTGAGAGTGTGATTGAGAGTGCGAGTGTGAATGCAATTGTGATAGCTCGGGGGTGGTCGGGAGGTAGAGGCTTCATCAACAAGCAATTGTACGAAGCTATTGTAACCATTGATCCATATCTATAATATCAGAATTTTTCCTTCTCTACATCATATTTGTTTCTACTTTTCTGCATCAGATTTTCTCTTACCTTGTGCAATCTCTGCGTTCTTCTTTCCTTTGTTATTTTTGAGTGATTGAAAGATTGTGATGGGGGATAGATTGGAGGATCTTACTCATTTACTCTCTAGTTTGAATATAAAGTTCCCTACTTTTAAGGGAATGGCTTATGAGGATGGAGATGATCACCTAAGGAGATTCATCTCTTTATGTTGTGGATGAGATCTTGAGAACTAAGAGGATGCAATATTTGTACTCTTCCCATCTACATTGGAAGGTCAAACAAATGGTATAGTCAATACACATATAAACACATCACTATGTGTGAGGCCCTGAAGATAGCGTTCTCGCTGACATTGAGACCAAGTGACTCTTCGGAAAGAGCTATAGATGAGCGAGAGAACCTAAAGCTAAGATTAAATGAATCCTTTCACAAACTTTTCACTTGGACAAAAGCACTTGTTTCTCATCGTTCACATGCTTCACGTGATTTCTTAGTAAAAAAATGGATAGAGAAGGCTCTACATAGGTCATCTCAGTAGAAGCTTTGTGAATCTCTTAGATTGGATGTAACACTTGATGATTTTTTTGCAGTTGCATCATGCATTGAGGAAGCTAAGCTACATTTTGAAGGGGAGGCCTAACCAAATTATGCATCAGACTTAGATCCTATTGGCTAACTCAGGAAGGAGTTGGAAGCCTTAAGAATGCAGCAAAGTCACCAAGAAGAGAAGTTAATGGTGCTAGCATGCCAGAATGTTGATGAAGTAGCTCAACTTCATCACGAGCTAGAAGCTGTTTGGACCACACAGGACATATGAAGGTAGGTTAGGTGTACAATATGTAGCAATAGTGGACATTCCAATGTTAATTGTCCTAGCAAGGTCAGCTCTCAACTTTGTGGCAAGGATGGTCATGAAGCAAGAGACTAATTCTACCTCAAGGGAGCACAACACCAAGTAATCCTCTAGTTCTTGATTCGTATTATGCTAATACTTCAAATGCACCTAGTAGAGAAGAGAATCATCCAACTCGGCCTAGATATAATAGGGCATTGGTATTTTATCACTATGGTGAGTTTGGCCGTCTGCAAAATAGGTGCTCCTTACCAGAAGGTGCACCTCCCTATCAGCATTGTCCAAAAGCTAAGGATCACTATACTAGATATTGTCCAAGAAGCCACCCTTCTCCAATTCACATGATTTTGGTCTCCCCACAAGTAGAAGGTATGACTACTGATCGAGTCTTACACTGTTTCATCTTCTTGAGTACCCATGATGACTAGAGCCAGGCAAGCGACAACAACTTGTAGGGAGGAACAAGAGGGACTCAAAGATAGAGATGAGGAAAAGAAGGTTTATTGGAAGGGCCAAGGAGACATTGAAGGAGCTTACGAGAGGGTGACTACTTCTAGAAAGGAGCAACCAACAAGTTCTCAAGAAGACACACAAGTGGTGAGCATTGAGGAAATCGTGCAAGGTATTCATCATAAGATAAGTCTCTACCAACTTACGAAAATGGATTCAAAAGTAAGAAGTGACGTGTTGAAAATTATACACTCTACTTACTTGAGCCCACCTCCTAGCATAGATGGTTTCATGGTTCACTTTCCCCCTCCACCCATGGTTGACTATCATAGTTCAAGGCTATCATTTTTTATAAGAGATGAAGCTCTAAATGGTGTTATTATAGATGGAGGCTCTGGCATCAACATGATGCCCAATTTCACAATTAGGAAACATTAAGTGAACCCCACCAAGGTGGCATTGGATTGCACCAGTCGCCATTGTGGAAAAGGTACTTGTGGAGAGAAGAAAATGGCAAAAGATTTATCTATAAAATTCACATAGTAGCTGATTGCCACTTCTCTCTATCTCTAAGCTTATACATAGCATATGGATTTTGGTTAATCTCTCTTTACTGTCCAAGATCTTGGCATTGGACGTATAGCCCACTTCCCCCCTTTCTGGCGCACACACATTCCATATTTCTGTATTCGTTATTATGCCTTTGCACTTCATGTTGTCTTCCAGAATCTTCTCACGTTGACTTCTGTAGCATTATCATGTTTTGACTTGTAATGAACCTAGGAAAAGTACTCAATAACAACAAAAAATTTAATTCGGTGGCAAACATGTACTTTTTTTGTGGTATGATTCCCCTTTGCACTTTTCACATTTGATATTTCCAAAATGCATGATTAATGGAGGGTTCACCTGGACCTTCCAAAGCCTTTCAAAACCCTTTCAAAATCTACACTTAAACTTCATCAATGAACAAATGTCATGCTTTGTCCAATACCTATGCATGCGCATTGACCTCGGCACATGACACGCACCACCAAAGCACCCCTTTCCCACCTTGCTCGGATGCAAGCTCAAGAAACTTATCTGTTTCTAGTAAGTCTTGGAAAAAAATGGATAAACAGCATGCTTATTTTTTCTAGTAAGTATGGCTCTTCACGTAAGGATTTACATCAGGATTACTAAATGTATTATTATATATGTTGAAAAATCCCGAGTTCGTGGCCTTATTGTTTAGATGGAAAAAAAGTCTAGAATATTGTTAATTTATTCTATTATTTGTGTCCCATTGATATGGATATTTTTCGATTACTCCCAAAGTGGGTTGTTGTCAACTTCATTAAATTGGATTCACTCTTTGAAAGTGAGACATCTTCTTATCTAGATCTGTCTAGACCATCGATTCCTAAGAGTAGGAACGTTGTGATTATAAGGACTAATAGTATGCCATACATGTTCAACTTTATTAAATTCAATTTTATTAATGGTTCTTCAAATCCTTCTTTGTCTTGTGAAGACATTGTGTGATGAAAAAACATTACTTCGGTCTAAGATTCGATTGCAATTTGGTAACAAGTATTGACGATGTCGATGGAAATAACATGCATTCTTTATTCTCATTTTGTCTTTTACGAACAATAAAATGAAAATGAATTAATGATTGGCTATACAAGAGGAGGCATAAGAAATGATGAAACAATACATGAGAAATCTAATAGGGAAGTACAAAGTAAGGAAAGCATCTCTGCATGGACTTGGGGGGTTCCGACAAAGACTCTTATGGATCGTATGAGATACATATTCCAGAACACCTCTTCATCGACTACGTAGCTACCAAGAAGTGCTACAAAAATAACTCCACATTGTTTACTATTTTATTCTCCTATGTGTATCTGAATGTCTTTAAAGCTTTTTAATAGAACAAAGATATTCCTTATGCAAGGATAGCAGATCTGTCTTGTTGATACTTTTGTTCCATTTTTTTCTTTGGAATACCCCATACTTCCTCGTAGTATCCCAATATGCAAAGAAAGGACGTCTCAAAACAATTATTACAAAAAATATTCCTTCTTTTGTTTCGATCATTCTTTATATAAATGAGGAATGATCCCATGGGATCTGTATATCACACCGTCCTTAACAAAATTCACTGTTTTACCGTAAAATCCTTTTTATTAGGAAAAGAAGTAGTATAAATAAATCAAAGTAGTTTACAGGTGTGCGAGGGGCAAGAGCCCACATACAAGACGGGTTGGGGCTTCTTCAGGTAAGGCTAGGATTCTTTTAGTTAGGCTCAGTTACGCTCACCTCGTGCGAGGCTATGCCCCTCAAGGCTCAGCTCTGGTTTGTCTATCTATCATGCTTGTGTTCTATTAAACAACATCCGTCAGCCTCCCATGCAGGGGATGGATGTCATTGCAAGATGCACTTACAAATGGTTTCTTATGGTGTAAAAATGCTCATACTTTCTCATGGGCTATCATCAGGTTCATACTTATGCTAGAGTTTCTACTAATGATAGAGGTATTTATTCGGAACCTGGTGGTGCCCATGCAAGTGATACTTTGAATGTGAGAGCAAGCGCTAGCTTGTCTTTTGTGATGCATACATTTGTAGAAGAAGTGAAGATGTCCAACGATAATGGTATCCCTATTTGTCAACATGGATATATGTTAGGTAATACTATTTTGGGTGCCTCTCCTTCTCTAAAAAAATGCAAAGAAAAAATGTACATTCATAATCATGATCATACACTTTGCATTGACTCTCACTATGAAGATTCTGACGAGTCCACATTGATTATAGACTAGAACTCTTTGGATGTGTGGCTAGCATAGTTGGCTGAAAAACTTATGATGGTTCTCTATCATGGAGCTAAACCCACACATGATGTCTTTAAGCATTTGGTTCTCTCTAGTTGAGCGAATAGATGTCTAATGGTTAATCATATCCAATTTTTACCAAATAAATACTTTCTTTTTCTGGGTTGAGAACGCCACCAATGCTCTAAAGGTTATTATGAAGGGATAATGGCTAATTAAAAATTCTCCCATTAATTTCTTTGAATGGTTTTAATGCCTTAACATAAGAGGGCCAAAGCCTACAAAAGTGCCGCTATGGGTTGAATTCGCAGATCTCATTGTTGAGTTCTACCCATGCATTGAAAACATATGGCCTTTTTTGTAAGGCGCTAGGGCAAAGAGTTAGGGGAGGAATCAACCCTAAGTGGCATTCACGAATAAATAGAAACTATCTTCTTCATTAAAGATTTTGATGGCAAGACTTGACATGAAGAAAAAGTGGCTTATCATAACATGCCTAATGTTTGTCTTAATAGCTAGAAGCAAGAAGAATCGATCAAAGATTTTACCTTGTTGTAGCATTATTTCTAATAAGGATCCTCATGAGAATTCTAGACATTAGGCCTAAGAGATCAATAGAGTGGAAAGAAATTCATAGGCATGAGGCAACAAAAAGTTTTCTCAAAAGTTAAAATAAAAGAAACTACTAAATGGAACTTACAATTTGTTGCTTGAGGATGTTTTTAACCACTTTGATACTAGCTCATTTTGTCAAGAAAAAGACTCAAGTGATGTTGAGAATGAAAACACAAACCCTTATCTTCTCGAAAGTGATACTCAACAAAATCGAGAGAAAAGAATAGAACAAGGTAACCGTTGTTTCAATGATAATATAGGATGGACTCAACTTTTTAATAGAAGGAAGAGCAAAGATGCAGAAAGTCTTAATACAGGGATGGAAATATCAAACACTAAAACTATGCATATGTAATCTAATCAAGACTCTATCTTCTCCGTTTCATTAAGCCATCATGATCAACAAAAGATCAATGAAATGTATCAAAATGAAAGTGTTAGGTCTTTGTTTTCTCTGTATATACCGACTTAGAATTGCAAAAGAATATTCTTAGCCTCCTATTTGATATGGATTGCTTTAAAATCATCTCTTTGAATATTAAAGGTCTAACACACCCTATTAGAGGTAAGTGTGTTGCTAAGTGAATGAATGATATTTCTTTGAAGCCTAAAATTTTATGCATGCAAAAGCTTAACCTAGATGGTAGTAAGCTTATGATTAACCTCATCACTACCTCAAATAATGTGCAAATGGTAGTTCACTTATCACCCCTTGGGTAGGGGTGGAGCTACCATTCGGAATTATATATCTATTTGTCACATTACTACTAATATGTTGGTTAGTATGACCCATCAATGGGTTGTTATCCCATTGGGGGCTCCTATCAATTGCACTAGCATTACCCTCTATTCGTATAAGTGTCCTTGTCTTAAAACTAAGCTATGGAAGGAAATAAAAGACCTTCAAGGCCCTACTCTTCTTGTTAGTGATTACAACATGGTTACTCATATTCAATATATGCTCGGAAATAACGATAACACTATCTTTTTGCATAGAGCAGTAGGCTTGTATATCCTTGCTAACTCCATGAATTTGTTGATGTATTACAAAGTTTAGATTATCCCTAACTAATACAAAAAGAGGAAGCTTTCATCATGATACTAGATTTGATAGATGCTTCATCAATATCCCTTTCCTTCAAAGTTCCTAGCTATACACCTTGTTCTTTGGACTCTTCTCTTATGGCCTCTCATTAGAAGCCTCTTATCATTCACCTTAGTAGCAATTGTCCTAGTTTTAGGGCTTGACGGCCTATACGTGACACTCCCTCATCAAAATACCTTGTGTTGTTGAAGAAAATTGATCCATCATACCTACTCACTTCGGTAGTGGTCTTAGCATTTTCATGGCTTCGTCTAAATTTACTAGAGAGATTCAACCTCTAATCATCCATTTCAAGAAGCTCACTGTGCAGATTTGATCCTCTAGAAGAGTCGGGATTGATAAAGACATTGATCTTCTTTATTCTAACCTTGCTTCCACTAATAATAACGTTTATGGGATGTTAGCTTTCCAAGAAAGACTCAAATATGAAAATTATCTTTAGGCTAGTGGTTTAGGAGCTTCTTTCAAGAGAGGTTTAGGCTGGAAAAGCTAAAAAAAACCTAAACAAAATACGTTCTATTTGATGGAGAAGGATTTCATGCCTATATTGAAGATTAATTCTAGTGGTGTGGTAGTGTTAGGAGAACTTGCAAGAGGATAATAACTTCTTTACTGATGTTTTCTCTAGTACTTTGAGATGGAAGGAGGATATCTAGGTAGAAGAGCCAGCATTGATTTTAAATGGGGAAAATGGATTTCTAAAGGTGTGGCTACCATCTTGGAACTACCCCTAATTACCGATGAGACTAAAAAAACCATAGATAAATTAAAACCCTACAAGGCTCTCGCCTTGCTGCAATTTCCAATGAACTTTTCTTGGAGTCGAAAGCTTTTTTGGACCCTTATATTCTATTTCTTTTCAAAGAATACATTAGACAAGGCACTCTTCCTATGGAAATCACAATGGGAGTGATCAAGCTAATAGAGAAAAAAGGCCTTAAAGGTGACCTAAACAATTAGAGACATGTTTTTCATCTTACCACTGTTTATAAAATTCTTTCATCTTCTCTTCATAGAAGACTTAGCCCTATTATAATGGAGATAATTTTTCTTGAGCAAAAACGTTTCATTAAAGGTAAATACATCTCGGATTCCATCATTTCTCTTTGTGAAGGTTCTAAGTATTCTAAGGAAATTGATGAAAGTTGTTGTTTTTGCATAATTTACTTGATAGAGCCTATGATAGGATAATGTTGGATTTTTTTTCTCTTCGTGAAGTTGGTGCTAGTAAAAATTTAATTACATTTACAAGCACATTATTTTGCAATGCTTACTCTAGAGTGTCCATCCATGGTACTCTCTCCCATCATTTCAAGTTGATTAGATCTATTAGACATGGTTTTCCCTAGATTCCATGCTCTTTGCTATTGTTAGTGATGGTTTGGTTTGGCTCCTAAATGATACCATGAATAACAAGAAAATAATTGTTTTTCCTATCCTTGATTTCAAATCTACCCTAGATCCACAAGTAGTTATAGATGATATCAACGTGTCTTTGTGATAAGTCTTCTATTGAGTTTTTTGTAAACTCTTTTAATACTCTTTTTTTGGTTAGTGGCTCTTACGTCAATCATAATAAGAATGTTTGTGAGGCTTTATATAATGAGATTCTATATTTTGTGAAGAATAAAGGTTGTGATATCATCAAAAAGGGAGCTATTCTCAGCTTGCTTGGGATCCATATGGTATTTCAAATCACCTTTATCAAATGGGATTGTGTTATCAAAAAGTGTAGAGATAAAATTTTCAAATGGTATGTCTATCAAACTTCTATTTCTTATAGGGTTTTTGTGTTGAATACATAAATCTTGCCTTGTATGATGTATTTATTTGATTACTCGATGTCCTCTAGAGAGAATTTGGCTGAAGATATTCCCCGAACTAGGGGATTTGGGGTGGTTGCCCCTAGAACCTCACGATACCCAAAGTATCTTGGGAGATCTGTTGACTTCGTAAATAAGAGGGAGGATTGGGAACTCTTTGCCCTATGAATATGTTTGAGACCCTAGAGGCTAAGTGGATTCACAGAGCTATTAATCCTAAGTATGGTTGGGTCTATCTTGTCAAAAGAAGTATTCACAAATTCCACCATAAGATTTAGAAAGCTTGGAAAGGGTGCTCTTTGTGGGATATTATTTGCTCCCCCCATAATTACTCCCCTACTGTGATGCCTCTTTGATACAAAATGCACAACTCTTGGATGTAAGTCAAAAAGTTAAGTTGTCTCCACTTCAAGCTTCCAATAATACTAAATTCTTCATCCAAGAATCATTTTAGAGAGGTTGGCTATCTCTATGAAAAAGAAGGAATATTGGAATTGAGAAGCACAAATGCAAAGAAGCTACATTTCACATTTGGAAAGAGCTCAGAGTAGATGGTGAGTTATTATTTAATGATTGTATTGTTTCTCTCAACAATCAATTTGTTTTGTGTAAATAGGTTGTGCTTAACTGCAAAGATACCCTACAAGCGTTTATGAGGAGTTGTCATGTCAATAAACCACTTTGTATTGCTGATATTGCCAAAGACTTGTTGGTACAATTGAGAAGTCGAAGAGGGATTGTTAGCAAGATCATGACAAGCTCAATAGCAGGTGAAACATCATGTGGAATGCCCATTGGTGGAGGTACAAATTCGATTGTATATGATTCTTTCCCTATACCATCAAACATTCATTCCTAGAGTGGTTGCTTATTCACAATGGGCTTAGTAGGGAAGAAAAGAAAAGAAGGTGAAGATTTGTGTGCATTTTGTGTGAAGGTGGAGGATCTTTCACACATGTTTTGGAGTGGTAGACATGCTCAAATGTTTTGCAGTTATATTCTTCCTTATTGTAAAAGTTTGACATTGTGCTTGGATACAAAGAAGCCCTTCTAAAAATTTAGCAAAATGGACCTTGTCTAATGGTATTAGTGGAGGGAGTTCACACCTTATGTTACATATGGTTGACTAGAAACAAGCATGTCTTTAACAAAGAAAGAAAGAATTTTAGGTTATCCATTTGTAAAGGGAGAAGAAAGATTGATCTAAACAATATTTGGAGCATAAAAAATGACATCCTAGATGATTCTCACTTGACTACTATTTGTAAAACAATTTGCCTACTCACTAGAGGGATAAATTGCTTTCTCTTTAATATTTGTGTAGATTCAGAATGATGCTGATATGTATTGGAGCTCCATTGTATGCATACCCACGATTTCCCCATTCTAAAGGTGATTACGAGGGGACAATTGCTAATTAAAAAAACATCCACTACTATCTTTGAATGGCTTGTAGGCCTTAATACAAGATGGCCAAAGCCTACAAAATTCCAATTATGGATTGAATTCGCAAACCTCGTGGTTTAATTCTACCGATGGATTGACAACATAAGTGGCCTTTTCAATAAGGTGATAGGCCAAAGAGCTAGAGGAGGAGCAAACCCTGAGTTTCATCCACAAGTGATGATAGGAATTAACCATGCAAAATAAATAAAAACTATCTTCTTCATTAAAGACTTTGATGGCAAAATTTTACATGAGCAAAAAGTTCTTTATTGTAATATGCCTTATGCTTTTATTAATTGCTACAAGTAGAGAAACGTGATCAAATATTTGCTCTCGTTATGGTCTAATAAGTCTTCGCATAACAATTTCAAACATCAGACTTGAAAGAACCACAGAGTGGAAACAAATTTATAGGCATAAGGCAACAAAACGTTTTGCAAAAGCTAAAAAAAGGAAACTACTAATGGAACAACTCTTAAAATTTGTTGCTTAAGGAGGTTTTTAATCACTTATCTCAATCTCTTAAGAAGAAGACTCAATTGATGTTGAGAGCAAAAACACAAACCCTAATCTTCTAGAAAGGGATACTAAAAAAAACGAGAGCAAACAATAGAAGAAGGTAACAATTATTTCCATGATAATATAGGATGCACAAAAGTTGTTGATAGAAGGAAGAGCAAAGATGGAGAAATTTTGAATAGAGGGATGGAAATGTCAAACACTAAAACTGTGCATATGGAATCTTATCAAGACTCTATCCTTTCCATTGAATCAAGCCACACTGATCAACAAAACATTAATGAAAATCAAAACGAAACTATTCGGTCCTTGGTATTTATGTAGAAACTAACTTAGAATTGCACAAAGTATCCTGAGCCTTCTATTTGATATGGATTCTTTTAAAATCATTTCTTTGAATATTGAAGGTCTTATAGAACGTATTAGAACTAAGTGTGTCGCTAAGGGAATGAATGATCTTTCTTTGAATCCTAAAAATTTATGCATGCAAGAGCTTAACTTGAATGGTGGTATGCTAATTTTCAACCTCATCACAACCTCCAATAATGTGAAAATGGTGGACCACTTATCACCCCTTGGGTAGGTGTGGAGCTACCATTGGGTTTTTCTAAATCTTTTTATATTACTAATATGCTCATTATTATGACCCATCAATAGGTTTCTATCTCATTAGGGGCTCTTGTAAAGTGCATTATCATTATCTTGTGTTCATCTACGTGTGCTAGTCCTAGAACTAAGCTTTGGGAAGAAATGAAAGACCTTCAAGTCCCTACTCTTCTTGTTAGTGATTGTAACATGGTTACTCATATTCAAGATAGGGAGGACAATAAGGGTAGCACTATTTTTTAGACAAAGCATTAGGCTTTTATAACCTCACTAACTACCATCACTTTGTTATATATTTCAAAGTTTAGGATTATCCTAGACTAATAGAAAAAGAGGTAGCCCTCATAATGTTGCTAGATTGGATAGATGCAACATCAATATCCCGTTCCTTCAAAGCTTCTAGAATATTGCTTGCTCTTTGAATTCTTGTCTTATGCTCTCTCATAAGAAGCCTCTTATCATTCAATTTACTAGGAATCATCCCAATTTTCGTGTTGGTTGGCCTAATCTTGACACCTCCCCTCCGCAAAATACCTTTTGTTGTTGGAAAAAAATATCCATCACACCGTCTGACTTTGCTAGTGGTCTTAGTGCCTTTGTGGCTTGAAGTAAGTCTATTAGAGACATTCAACCTCTCTTCACCCATTTCAAGAAGCTCATGAGTTACATTAGAGCATCTAGAAGACTTTGGATTGCTAAAGACATTAATCTTTCTCAGTGTAACCTTGCTTCCAACCATAACAACCTTTATAGGATCTTTGCTTTCTAGGAAAGACTTCAATATGAAAAGTATCTTGAGGCTAGTGGTTTAGGCACTCCTTTCAAGAGAGATTTAGGCTCGAAAATCTCACAACCTAAAAAAATACGTTCTATTTGATTAAGAAAAACAAATTCAAGGATTTTGATGCCTATATTGAAGAGGAATTCTAGTGCTATGGTAGTGTGAGGAGAACTTGCAAGAGGCTACTAGCTCTTTTATTGATGTTTCCTCTAGTACTGCTAGATGAAAGGATGATATCCGAGGAGCAAGAGCCGACATTGCTTAAAAAGAAAACATGGATTCCTAAAGTTGAGTCTACCATCTTGGACGTATAGCTCACTACTAGGGAGATTAAAGAAACCATAGGTAAATTAAACCCTACAAGTCTCCTTGCCTTGGTGGGATTTCATATGAATTATTCTTGGACTTGGAACATTTTTACGCCCCTTATATTCTAGTGTTTTTGAAACAACACATTAGACAATGTACTCTTCCTACAAACATCTCCATGGGAGTGATCAAGCTAATATAGAAAAAAGGCCCTAAGGAGGACCTAAAAAAATGGAGACATATTTCTTGCCTTACTACTATTCATAAAATTCTTTCATCTTCTCTTGCTAGACCACTTATCTCTATGATGATGGAGATCATTTTACCTGAGAAAAAGGGTTTCATTAAAGGTATATACATCTTGGATGCCATTATCTCTCTTTGCAAAGGTTTTGGAGTATGCTAAGGAAATTAATGACGAATTCTATTTTTTCAAAATTGACTTTGATAGAGCCTTTGATACCATTAAGCGAGATTTCTTATTCTCTTCATGATGTTGGTGCTTGTAAGAAGTTTATATAATTTGTAAGCATATTATTTGAAAATGCTTAGTCTAGAGTGTCCATCAGTGGTACTACATACCAACCTTTCAATTTGCCTAGATCTATTAGACATGGTTTTCCCTAGATTCCATGCTCTTTGCTATTGATCATGATGCTTTAGTCTGGCTCATCAAAGATCCCATAAACAAAAATCAAATTCTTGTTTTTCCCATCTTTGATTCCAAATGTAACATAGGTCTATAAATGTTTGTAGATGATACCAACATGTTCATGCTTGGTGATCAGTCTTCTGCTGAATGTTTTCTAAATTGTTTAAATACTTTTTGTTTGGCTAGTGGCTCTTAAGTCAATCATGCTAAAAATGTTTGTAAAGCTTTTAATAATGAGATTCTCTATTGTATGAATGATAAAGGTTGTGATATCAGTAGAGAGGGAACTATATGTAGATTTCTTGGGATCCCTATGGTATTTCAGATCGCCTATAATCAAAGATGGGATTGGGTTATGGAAAAGTGTAGAGATAAAATTTTAAAATGGTATGTTTATCAAACTTCTCTTTCTTATAAGGTTTTTGTGTTCAATAAGTACATCTTGTATCTTATGAAATATGTTTTTGATTATGAGATGTCCTCTAGATAGAAATTGGCTAAATTCATTCGCCTAACTAGGAAATTTGGGGTGGTACCCCCAAAACCTCAAGCTACCCAAAATCTCTTGGGAGATCTTTTGCCTTCATAAATAAGAGAGAGGATCGGGAATTATTTGCCCTATTTAAATGTCTCAAACCCCATATGCTAAGTGGATTCGTAGAGCTATTTATTCTAAGGTTGTTTGGGTCTATCTTATCAAAAGAACATTAACAAATTTCATCTTAAAATTTAAAAAGCTTGGAAAGGCTCCTCTTTGTGGGATATTTTTGTTCCCCCCATATTCTTTGTTGCAAAACGTTTCCCTCTTGGATGCAAGTCAAAAAGTTAAGTTGTCTCCCCTCAAGTTTCCATCGATACTAACTTCTTCATGTAGTAATCCTTTTAGAAACTTTGGATATCTCTTTGATAAAATAGGAGTATTGGGATTGAGGAGCACAAATGCAAAAAACCTGGGTTTCACACTTGAGAAGAACTCATAGTAGATGTTGAGCTATTATCTAATGAATGTATTCTTTCTCTGAACAATCTATCCGTTGTGTGTAAAGAGATGGTGTTAAACAACAAAGACACCCAATAGGAGCAGATCAAGAGTTTTCCTTTCAATAAACCACTTTATATTGCCCATATTGCCAAAGACTTGTTGGTAGCGTTGAGAAGTAGAAGAGGGATTGCTAGCAAGATCATGCACAAGCTCAATAGCAGGTGTAACATCATGTGGAATATCCACTAGTGGAGGTACAAATTCCATTGTATATGACTCTTTCCCTAAAACATCAAACACTCCTTCCTAGAATGGTTTCTTATTGACAATCGGCTTAGTGTGGTAGGAAAGCGAAGAGGTGTAATACTTGTGAAGGTTTGTGCACATTTTGTGGGAAGGTAGAGGATCTTTCCCACATGTTTTGGAGCTGTAGACATGCTGAGTCTTTTTGGAGTTATATTCTCCCTTATTGTAAAAAGGTTGACATTGTGCTTGGATTCAAAAAGATCCTTCTCGGAACATGTAGCAAAATGGACCTCGTCTAATGGAGTTAGTGGAGGGGACTCAAACCATACGTTACATATGGTTGACTAGAAACAAGCATGTCTTTAACAAAGGAGGAAGAACTTTAGGTTCTCCTTTTATCAAGGGAGAAGAAAGATTCGTCTAAACAGTATTTCTTTAGTCCCCATGTAGATTTGAAATGATGCTGATATGTATTTGAGCTCCATTGTTTGCATACCCAGGAATCCCTGTTCTTTGTGGGATGTGAACATTGTAACGAGTCCTTCATGTTTCCATCACATTATTCCTCGAGTCCGTGCGTTGTGAATTATCTACTTTTATGTGAATGACATTTCCCCAAACGACTATTGATGGGTTACTTCAATAAAATCAATTGATAATTGGATATCACGATTCTATTAGACCACATGCTCTTTAAAATGTCTGTTGTTATTCACCGGAACCCATTTCTCTGCTCTGCCGAATTCTAGCTCTCCCTCATCGGTGTTGTAGAAAGCATGTCATTCTCCAAGGTCCACGTTCATAATTACGTCGCACATGGGTAAAAGGATCTCTGACGAAGCCAATTCTTCGAGCTCTGAGTACACCATTGACGATTGAAATGGTTTCATGGAAAAACTTTTCTCTGACCTCGAGTAGCGCGAGTGTAGCTCGCTAGCGCGACATGAACAACGGCGCTAAGATACTGCATCTGGATGCTTAATTTAGGACGCTTCTGGTTTGTCTTTGAGCCCTTCTTCACGGAAATGCGCTTTTTTCCTTCTGTAGCCTCTCCATAGAACGCGCTAACGATGGTGCGATACTGCTGTAACCTGCCTCCATGAGGAATTCTTCATGGCTATTATTACAACCACTACCGCTTACCTCTTTCCATTGTCACTTTAAAATGAATCGCTTTTTCCACAATCTGCAATATGCAATCTTGTGGGCGTTTTGCTTCTTGCATCTCCTCACCGAATCGCATCGGGGTAAAACGTATATATTATGGAAAATGAACAGGCTGGTTGAAAATAAGAAGAGTACGTAGAGAGTAGAACATCCCCCATTCGCGATCGCAAGAGTTAAGGCAAAATATACTTCATGAGAAGCCTGTGTATGGAAACCTCTTACTAAAATCTATATTGAAATTCACTTTTACAACTTCTGACAGAATTATTCAACCCCCTTCACAAGACACTTCAACATATATTAGTTCTAGTGGGATGGAAGGGACAGTTAGGGGTGCATCACGAGGAAAGAAAGTGCATGTCGTTGCGATCCCATATCCTGCGCAAGGTCACATCGTCCCATTAATGCAGCTGTGCCTGAAAATCACGGCAAATGAAGGCTACATGGTCACATTCGTTAATACAGAGCACAACCATGCAAGGATGCTGCAATCTCAGGATGGTCAAGGCTTAGAAGCAGGTGTGGGTCTGGAGGGTATATCAGAGAAAAATATACGTCTCGTGGGTATACCCGGTGGGCTGCGCCCCGAGCTTCATGGC
This sequence comes from Ceratopteris richardii, assembly GCA_020310875.1. NCBI lineage: Eukaryota > Viridiplantae > Streptophyta > Polypodiopsida > Polypodiales > Pteridaceae > Ceratopteris > Ceratopteris richardii. The sequence continues at coordinate 148,011,223 of CM035424.1, read as the reverse complement.
GACCCAGCGTATGTAGTTGCTGCCTTCGAGTCATCAGAGAAGCTTCAAGCCCCACTTGAGGAACTCCTAGATATGATGAAGCAGAATGGTGAACCAGCAACTTGCATAATCTCCGATGTGCTAGTCTCATGGACGCAAGTATGCGCAGATAAGATGCGGATACCACGTATTGCATTCTGGACTTCGTCTGCTGCAGTTTATCACGTCATTTGGCACATGTATACACTATTCAAGCAGGGCGAGCAGAATATCAAAGGTGAGCTGAGACGTGCGTTTTGAGAAGCGAGAGGGCGATTACAATTCGAGCTGTGAAACTTTTGCTTTTTCTTCTCTCACTCGTTTTATGTTTATATTCAGTTCACAACGTGGAGTTCGACTGTACGGGCGGGATGGTGTCCCGCATCCCTGGCCTTCCGGCGATGGATGTTAACGATCTTCCCATCATTGTAAGAAGCGGTCCTGCCGACTTCATCCACAAGTTCCTCTGCCGCCAACTGGAGCACATGATGCGAGCTGTCGCTATGGCCGTCAACACATTCGATGAACTGGAGCACGAGTGCCTGCAGGCGCTGTCTTCCAGTTTCCCTGTTCGAACCTACGCTGTCGGTCCCCTACTGCCCGACGACGGCTCGCAGCGCAGCCATGATAATGGAGGACTCACGTCGTTAATGAGACCTGGGGCTATCCAGGAATGCCTGCAAGCCAAATCTACAAGAGCACTCACAAATAGACGTATTGGAATCTTCCACGAGGATTACAGCTGCCTTGAATGGCTCGAGAACAAGCCACCCAGATCAGTAATGTACATTTCATTTGGAAGCATTTGTCCTATGAACGAGCAACAGTTCGTGGAGCTAGTAATGGGACTTCAAGCTAGTGGACATAGATTTCTGTGGTCTATACGTCCAGACTTTGTCCAAGGATGCAAAGACTATAGGACTCTATTGCCGGCCTCTTTCCTGGAGTGCGTGAAGGAGCGTGGCATGCTGGTTTCGTGGGTGCCCCAACTGAAAGTCCTCGGTCATCCTGCAATTGGCGGTTTTCTCACCCACTGTGGGTGGAATTCCACGCTCGAAAGCGTTGCAATGGGGGTGCCCATGCTGTGCTGGCCGGACGTAGGCGAGCGGCGCACTAATGGGCGATTAGCTGTTACGGTCTGGCGAGTGGGACTCGATTTCTCCAATGCTAGAAAGCAAGCGGTTGGCGGTGTCGAATTGATTCGAAGAGAAGAAGTTCGCCGTGTTATCGGGCTCTTAATGGATTCCAGTTGTGAAAGCGCTAAGTACGTTCGCAGAAACGCAGCATCTCTACGGATTGCGGCACAACGTGCACTTGCGACAACAGGCTCTTCTGTAAGAGACTGGAATCTCTTCATTAACTACATTCCGAGCCCATCGTCTTGTGTCGCTAAAGCTCAGAAGCTTAGAAAGTAAGAGTTCCCTATGAATGGATTCCATGGGTTTCTTTCTCGACATGACCTTTCCGTCTTTCCTTAATTTGAAGTAGATAGAAGTAGAAATCAACAAACCATCATATAATGTAAAGTTTAAATGTCACCATTTATTCCTGTTCCTATTTTGAAAAACAGCACAGACATTATATGCACAGTGAAGTCGTCGAAGTCATTCTCAAAATAATTGTATACATAACAAAGGGTCTTTAAGATGGGTACCGGACTTGGCAACATCCTTTCTCTCCACTGTACTCATTCAAAGGTGTTTCAAGCTTAACATAATAAACTCAACGATTTCATTGTACAGCTCCATTACGTAAATCCCCAGGAGTATCTAAATTACTCGCCTGAGACTCTAATAGTTCATTATGCCTCATTTCTTTCTTATGTTATCGGAAACGTTTATGATGTCTTGACTCGCATCTGCAAAATTTCATTTACCTTGAGAATGGACAGTCATTGTAATAAAGTAAGTATATGATCTAAAGGTTCGACCCATTTAGACAAATCTAAAATTGGACACTATTTGGTCATTCATGTGTATGGCCAAAGATCTCGAAACTAAGCTTAGAAGAACGAGGATTGAGACCACTACCACGTGCTAGACAGATGACACTCCACCCAACCTTATGCATGATATAATATCTTCCACTAGAGTCTACTAGTGGTTGGAGTGATCTCGACCACTTCTTTAGTACCTTTCACTAAAGTCCACTAATGGTTGGTCTACGTATCACTCTAGTTAAGTCTCTTTGAGCTCACGTTAATTCATGTTAACTTGAATCATAAAGCTCTAGAGCTCCTTGGGAAAATGCTCTCCCCATGCTTCGTATGAGGGTTGAGCCCAAGTGCTCCTCTATAACCTTGAGACTTAACCACTACGCTAAGTGGATCACTTGTTCAAGAGAGCACAAGAACGTATGCTTTAATCTAGCCTTAAGATCCTTGATCATACATAGGACTGACAAAACGATGTCTATGTTCGATCGGTCTGAACCATCCGGACCCTTTCATCATAGAATTACTTTATTAGACATGTGCCCTCATGAAAAATATATTACTCAGAGAAATCTTAGTACCATGGATTAAGAAAGAGAAGGAAAACGAAATGTTCAGTTTGCCTCGAGTGCTGTAGTTCGATATGTACCTAACAGTTATCCTACATCTATCAATCGATCTACTAACATGTAATGACACATACACACACCTGCATGTGTCTGTGTGTGTATAGATGATAGCCGTAGGCGATTGCATGCAGAATCCATGACAGAAAAATATATAGATATATGTAGCAGACAACTTATGTAGGTATTAATATACTTCAAATTCGAGGCAATCGAAACAAACATTTCTCACAAAGAATTTCATCAGGTCTGACAATTTAAATCCACGATGGCATTAACCGTGAGAAATATATATTATATGTATTTCTGTATGTAAATGCACGTTAGTTGGATCTCTGCAATTTTGTTTTCATGATTGTACACAAATACAATGGTTATACATATATATATATATATATATATATATATATATATATATATATATATATATATATATATATATATATATATATATATATATATATATATAGAGAGAGAGAGAGAGAGAGAGAGAGAGAGAGAGAGAGAGAGAGAGAGAGAGAGAGAGAAACACACACACACATATGTATATTGTGTGTGTGCAGGTGTGTTCTGTAAACCCTGAAAGAAAGTTATCGCACTTGAGTTTGTCATTTCACTTCATAATTATCGCTTTCTGAAGAAAAGTTTATGCCTTATTCCGGATCTTCTTCATACGATATTTAAAAGAAATGAAGCGTGCATTCTTCTACTGCTTATCTATGAAAAGACATTGAACTTCTCCTAGCAGACGATAATGTATTTGGTTTCGATATATAAGATTCATTTTCATAGTTTAGAAATATTCCGAAGAATCCATCAATTTCTGATGTAATGGAGCTATCAATTAGAATTTGGATTTCTGCTTTGTTAGTTGTTGATATTTTATGTTGGACAGTAGTTTCCATTTTGTATGTTGAGACATCAATGAAAATGAATGAAGGTGACGTCACGAATGATTTTCTAGTTCAAAGAAGAAACAATATGACTGATTTGCAGAAAAGAAGGCACCTGTCTAAGTACAACATTGAGGTTCCAGAACATCAAGCATTCTTGGATGCCAAAAATAGTGCTCAAGTGTAGAACGAAATTGGTTACTTTTTTAAATGTGTTATGAGCATTTTATTTCATTGTAGTCAACCAATCAAATAGATCTGTAATTTAAGAGGTTACTTCTTTTTCACTATATGCAAAAGTTGGATTTCCAGGGCTTGCAAACTGAATTAAGAAATGACTAACGTTGCTATATTCAATGGAAAAAATTATCCAATGTTAAGTACTCACGTGCACGAAAAACCATATAAACCCATTGACAATGTGTTCAGTGTAGGCTTTTTCAATGGCAATTTACATAGAGTTCAAGTGCCGATGAAGGAAGGAAACTATGTGGATCAGGACAGTGTAACTAATGTGGCCAGTCATGATCACATCGGGTGTTGTTCTATGATTTAGGTGACTTGCGATAGAGTGAGAAGAACCATTTACTGTTCAACGAGTTACAAAAATATACATGAGACGAACGTAGACAACGCATTACACATGATTTTTAAGTAAATCTAGCGATTTTTTCTTAAGAGAAGTAAAATCAAATTCATCCAGATATTTGCATCTAATTACTAGTTTTTTGTTTCTTCATTGAATTACTATCATCATCAAAACTAACTACTTAGAGGAAATAAAATGGAAAAATATGCAGGGGGTACACATGGTGTATCAAGGCGCTTCAAGGTAGAAGGTGGGTAGACTACACATAAAGTATAATTCTCACCAGGATTGCATTTTGCGGATACATAATCATGATTCATAATACAAAAGTATCAGGATTGAAGAAAATAGATGAGCCAAACATCATCAGTATAATCTTCTTTTGATTAGTTCTAGAAGAAAATTCATTAAAAGAATCAACCCACACGACGACAGATAAATATACACACATACACTTAGAACACACACACATTATTCCCATCCACTCACAATGTTTTACATGCATGCACAAATAGTCATATACACGCACAAAGATAGATTAACATGCACACTTAAGAAAAATTATCCTACATGAAGAAGTGGAATTCCTTTGAAACTAAAGAAATCATCTCAAGAACATTCACACAAGAGCGGAATAACCACACCCATTTTCCATAGTTCACATCTTCCATCTATGTGAACCGAATTGTCTTCACATCATTTCTAATCTTCTTCACATAGTCCCCATTTTGTTTTACCATTATCCTCAACATTCGCTATGTGAGAGTATATATAAAGAATTGATAATTAGGAGACTTCTAGTTGGCCTTTTGCATCTTCATCTCACATGCTCCCATCAATGATTCAATAGAATAGCTAATTAGATATTTAGTGTTTTTGAACTTCTTGCTCAATAACCTCATTAATTCCAACTTAGCTATAGGTTCGCTAACCATTGGTTATTTGATTATTCTTTCAAATCACCTCTATCATTAGGACTTAGCATCATGAAGAAATGTTTTGCAAGATTAGGATCTAAAGCATCTCTATCCACCTAGGGTGATTGGGCAAACTCTCTCATAAACTCATTATGCAAACTAGACATGGACTCACTTAGTTTTGGGGAATGCACCCATTAAAAAACAAAATCCCAAATTTGTTGAGTAAAGTCCACTAAATAGAAGATAAGCTTGGGGAACCATTTAAGTTTCTAGACTTCCTAGGCCTTCGTTCAATCATATATATCAACCTTGGATTTATACAAAGTCTTCTATTTTTTTCAAGGGTTTTGATGATCTCATTCATTAGATACTTTTACTTTAGACTCACAATTTTAATATCCAACATTCATTGATCTTTCCTTCACTGTATTGTTATTTTTTTTAATATACTCTTCAAATTCTCTTTAAGTTCCCTTTAAGACTTTATTTTCCAATACAAATGCTCTTTTCAAACTCGTTCAATTTTGTTTTAGTGTTTTTAAATTTTTGTTTTTTTATTCTTTTTTTCATGTTTCAAAAAACTTGGATCCATTATGAAAAGTAGTAAGCTATCTGTGAAGTAACTTTAGAAATGTGCACACACTACTCGTTCTATATCTAATCTAAAGTGGCATGTTCATACAATCAGTTACAACACTCATTCTATTTCTACTAATTGCTATGCATAATTGATGGAAGTCAAAGAACAATTACATGTGCATACCTTGATGTAGACGCTTGATAAGATATGTAATAAAAAGTGTTTACACTCATTACCATATATGAAAAGTAACTACGGTTAAGTTTATTCATTTAGATTTCATATATATATATATATATATATATATATATATATATATATATATATATATATATATATATATATATATATATATATATATATATATATATATATGTGTGTGTGTGTGTGTGTCTGTATGTATGTATATATATATATATATATATATATATTTTTATATATATATATATATATATATATATATATATATATATATATATATATATATATATATATATACATATATATATACATACATACATACATACATACATACATACACTCACTACAACATATCAGGCGTATACCAAAGCTTCTACTGAGGAAAATGAACGGGCGTGATTTTGCCCTCACCTCGGTGTAAGGGTCAGTGTAGGCGTCGGAACCAAAGCGTTGGTATAAGCGTTGGTATATGCGTCGGTATAAACATCGATATAAGCATCCGTATATGCATCGTTATAAGCGTCGGTATAAGCCATGATATGCCCCTGGGCAAAATAGTGATTATAAGCATCAATATGTGCCTGGGGATACCGACACTTATACCGTCACCTATACCGATGACCATATCTGCAAAATTTTTTTGGATAGAGTGTGTTGTCTCTTGCTACAACAACATTCCCATGCTGTTGTATAGCAAAAGACAATCCACTCTACCCAAGAACAACCCAAGTACATGTGACATGTATGACAGGCAACAAAAAAATGATCTGATAAAGCAAAACATACTGTCAAATACAAAAGACATGAATGAAATGAATCATGAATCGTGTACAAAGGAATGGAACACATTGACATGATATTTATAAACAAAAACTAGAACACATGTATATGTGTGTTTGCCTATGTATATACATGTGTATATGTATATGTATTATGTGTGTATATTTGTATATGTGTAAATATTTATCTACATGGGTAAAAACCCTAAAACTCTAATCCTAAAGACCTAGACCTAAAATAGGTGTATGTGTGTATTCTTGTGTATATATATGTGTAGGTAAATATATATATGTATATGTGGTTGTATGCATATGTGTATCTATGTAAAAATCCTAAAACCCTAATTTTGAAGAGCTAGACCTAAAACATGTATATGTGTGTATGTGTGTATGCATGTGTATATATATATGTGTATGTGTATATGTGTTATGTGTTTATATGTGTATATGTGTCTATGCATGTGTGTATATATGTAAAATCCAAAAACCCTAATCCTAAATCCCTAACCCTAAAACATGCATATGGGTGTATGTATATGTCACATATGTGTATGTGTGTATGCATATATATATATATATATATATATATATATATATATATATATATATATATATATATATATATATATATATATATATATATATATATATATATATATATATATGTGTGTGTGTGTGTGTGTGTATGCATGTGTGTATGCACATGTATATATATGTGTATGTGCATATGTATTATGTGTTCAGATGTGCATATGTGTGTATGCATGTGTGTATATATGTAAAAGCCGAGAACCCTAACCCTAAAACCATAACCCTAAAATCCTAACCCTAAAACATGCATATGTGTGTATGTATATGTCACATGTGTGTATGTATGCATGTGTGTGTATGTATGCATGTGTGTGCATGTGACTCTCTCTCTCTCTCTATGTGTATGTGTGTATGTATGTATGTATGTATGTATGTTTGTATGTATGTATGCATGTGTGTGTATGTATGTGTATGTGTATGTGTATGTGTATGTGTATGTGTATTGGTATGTGTATGTGTATGTCTGTATGCATGTGTATATGTGTGCACGTGTGTATGTATTATGTGTCTATATGTGTAAAAGTCAAAAATCCTAATCCTAAAACCCTAACCCTAAAACATGTATATGTTTGTTTGTGTGGATGTATATGTGATGTGTGTGTATGTGTATGTGCATGTATGCATCTGTGTGTACACGTGTGTGTACACATGTGTGCATGTATATGTGTGTGTGTATATGTATGCATATGCATATGTGTATGTAATATGTATGCATCTGTGTGTATGTATCTCTATGTCTTTCTCTTTCTCTCTATCTATATCTCTCTCTTTATCTCTCTCTCTCTTTCATCTCTATCTCTCTCTTCCTCTTTCTCTCTCTCTCTCTCTTATTCTCTCTCTTGCTCTCTCTATCTCTATTCATAATAAAGAACAAAACAATCACTTAAATCGATGTTATTCTTTTGAACACTCTTGTTAAAGACCAATTGACATCCTCTCTTGTCAAATTCCAAAGAATCAATGCCAAAAATCTCCTGCAAAACAAAAGAGAAGAGAAATTCAAAAACCCTAATCCTAAAACCCTAACACTAAAACATGTGTATGTGTGTATGTGTGTATGTGTGTATGTGTGTATGTAGATGTGATGTGTGTGTATGTGTATGTGCATGTGTGTATACATATGTGAGTGTGTATATATATGTGCGTGTATGTAATATGCATGTGTGTATGTATGTATGTGTGTGTATGTATTTATGCATATGCATGTGTGTATGCACATATGTTTGTGTATACATATGTGAGTGTGTATTTATATGTGTGTGTATGTAATATGCATGTGTGTATGTATGTATATGTGTGTACATGCAAATATGTGTCTATGTATCTCTCTCTTTCTTTCATCTCTCTCTCTCTCTATCTCACTCCATATCAATCGAAAACAAAACAATCACTTACATCGATGTAATTGTTTGGAGCGTTGTTGTCAAAGTCCACTTCATGTTTTCCTTTGTCGAATTTCAAAGAACTGATGCCAAAAATCGCGTGCAAACTAAAAGAAAAGAGAAATTCATAAACCCTAATCCTAAAACA
>CM035424.1:147847563-148000063 GCA_020310875.1 Ceratopteris richardii | reverse complement strand
AGGAAGAGAAAAAAGGAGGGGTCGAAGAAGACAAGGAAGAGGCCAAGGCCAAGAGAAAAGACAAAGAGAAAGGATGCCATTCATCAGTCGAAAGAGGAAGAGGGAGACATAAAGGAAGAGGAGGAATACAAAACCCATCTAGAGATGAAGGTGATTTAGAAGATTGTTACATATGTGCAAGTGTGCACATTACGTATGGAATTACTATCAAGGAGGATGCAACAATGAAAGATACAACTCACATAAGGGACAAGAAGACTATGCATCTACATTATTAAAAAATGATCATGAAATTATGCTAATTATGGTGAAAGTTTCCCATCAAAGAAACCATGCCAGCAGTACATGGTTCATAGAAAACGGACGAAATAATCATATGAGTTTCAACAATGAATTCTTTTAAAAAATGGTAGATCCATTCAGAGGCTCCTAAGCCCAAGAGAATAAGCGTATTTGCAACTCAAATTGCTTAGTTTCCCGTATCTTGTCTAACTGCTGTTTAGGCATGACGTTGAACTACCTCGATTATTCAAATACAATATAACGGCTCTCTTCCTTTTCTTCTTAGCAATAATTCAAGGTTTTGTTGGTTCTCCCTTATCTCTCCGTGTTCTCTAATAACCGACAAAAAAACGTATGAAGAAGAAAACCATGAGACCGATTAGAGTAGTTTCGCTCTTACATTATGTGAAGTTTACAAGATACAGAAACTTGGTTAACAATTTTGATCTACCAACGATAATGGTGTGCATAGCTTACAACGATCAAACAAAGAGCATGTCAAAAGAAAAGCCAAAGGTCATGTTATCAAGGTCGGAGCATTTTCCACGTCTAACAATAAGGTTAGACGGGCAATTACATCTACACAGAATACCTCGACGTTGGCAAGCACATGTAGACGGTAACATTCAGCATGAGAACCAAGAGAGTTCCTGCGCGATAGAGTTTAAGAGTTTTTTGAGATGATATACATGAAGTCCACGGTACTTTGAAGGGGTCAATAAATTATTAACAAAGTCATACATGTACGTCCAGAAGCTTGAAACATTAAACTTCTAACACACATGAACGGACACAATTGTACAACGCATTTAAGTCAATACACCATTGTACAACAACGCAATTAAGTTAATACAGGAAATGATGGAAATCATGCTACTCTAACAGTGATATGTTAAAAACTTGATACTATAAGAAGAAACTCTTGTTGAATATCAATAGAGTAAGCAGTGTTCCACCAGTTCCGTCATATTACAAGGTATATTCTTTGGGCTGCACGCTTATGAAATAGGAGGAAATGCGGGCACCTGGGAAACATTCATGGATAACGTACATTCCAATGATGCTTCGAGTAATAAAGGGCGAAGAAGACAACTGTGAAACCTTGTATTATTAAAACATATTCATTGAGAGGACGGTCAAAGTTTATCAGCAGAATTCGAACTTATAAAAAGGATTATCGGAAGTCTATAGCCATCCAATAAGCCCGATCAGAAATCGTTTAAGTTTTCAGAACAGTTTCCCTGTTGCATGAGAGTATTAACAAGGGTGCAGTGTCCTACTAGATAGAGAGTAAAGTACGCCACTGTCCGATCGAGAACAATTTCGTTGCACACACTGTGTGACCCAACATAAATGGACCAAACCCACATCTCAAGATCTCCCGCACCTAAAATCTAATGTGGAACTTGACTTCATATTAACCCTAGATGAACAGATTTCCTTAACTATCCTCCCTTGAAAAGTATTCTCACTCGAATGATATGCAAAGCCACCCTTTTTAGTTGTCAGGCTCTTCATTTCATAATGAAAAACAGAACTCACCAGGAAGGCTTTGTCAAATCCCGAATCGTAGGAGCCTTATCACTCGATTCGCTCTAAAAGTAATCGCCACAATCACATCAAGAACAATTGTCTCTCCACTTGAAGAAATTTTGTGTGCTATTTACTGCAATCGACTGGATCCTTCTCATGTCTTAGTGCAACTCCCTCATTCCAGCCCTTCCTTTGAATGCACAAAACACAAGGTAATATCAATCTTTTGTTCTTCCACTAGTAATTTTTCTTTGGTTCACCTCTCCATTATGCCAACCTTTTAGCACTTTTGCTAAAGTTTGCAATCCTTTGTTCAATAAATCTCATGATTTGATCCCAACCTTATATGCTCGTCGAAATTGCTTGCACAAACAATGATGTACTAAGCCTGAACTATCTACATATGTTTTTCTATTTCCTGGAAGGTCTTCAGAAGAGAACCCACTTTTCTTCTCCGCATATCACCTGCTACTTCTCAGAGCTCAATAATGACTCTCATGCAATTTGCTCATGTCCTCCCATGGGCCATCACAACTGCCCTTGCTTTCTTCGTGCTCAGCATGATTGTCTCCTCCATTAAGGTTTCTACAACCCTTTATCTTCCCCCTAGGAGTATCCAAGGCTAGTGCCTCTCATCTCTGTCCCCGACTTCTAGGATTACATGGACAACAGAACCTCCTTCTGAGAGCTCGTGCTCCCCCCCAGCCCCCCCCCTACAAAATCCCCCTCTCAATAGATGAAGAAAGATGCCCTCCTTCACATCCCCCTAATTCAACGGCTCCCCTTCTTGTCTCCTCGATGCTTAGAAAATCCTCCCAAAAAGAAATGTCTTTTCTCTGAGATTTACTCCCCTCCAATCGATTTTTCAGTCCATCCTCCCCCCCTTGACACCGATAACAAAGGAGAAAAAAAGAGAAAAATAATATTGAAACCCCCCTTTTTTGTTTTTTTCAAAATTGTCCTGACAATGGCAGCCCTAGCACTACACTCCTGCAAACAAAATGGAAAAACTGCAAATGATGTAAGCATTCAATCAATAGGAAAGCTTGAAGTACAACAGTTCTAGCATCAAAAAGTATTTCCCAAACTTCAATGGGAGTGGTGTCCTCATCAAGCATCAACCTAGGTATGGGTAATACACATGAGTTACTCGTTCATTGTCAACAAGGTGGACTTGAAGCCCTTTCGCTATCATAAGCTATTTTTGCGAATCGTGGATAGCCCTTATCATTATTTTATTCCAGAAATCATGAAGCACCAAGAGCATCATCATTTCTTATGGACATGCTTCTTCTAATATTTTCTTGTTTCAAGCTTGAGACTTTTTCTTTAAGTTTCGCATTCTTTTGCTCGATCTCCTTTATACGAGCTTCCATGTCACTAAGATAGCCTTTCTTTCTCCCTCTAGCCTGTTGAGTACAGAACCTATTTCTCAGAAATCTTTTCATGCAGTTTTGTTGTTTGTCTACAGGATTTCTCTTTTTCCTACTAGCATGGTTGCTTGCAGATGATGCTATTAATGTTGTAGGAAACTTCCAAGCCATATCTGGTACACTTTTATCATCCAGATTGCTATCCTCACCATGGCCTACAAGATTGTGAAAGAAGTGAGACTCGAGAGTCCTTCTCATTTTTCCAGAAAATTGTTAATTAGACTGGCCAAAACTTTTCTTGATCCATCCATGTAGATATGATAATGTTCCATGACCGAATGCCCCTTTTCTTCACAAAACATTTGCAATCAACCATAAATCCTACACAATAGAGCATGTTATTGCACAAAAGTATTAGCTTTGTTGATGAGCTAACATACTTCCCTTTGCTTCTACATGAGGTTGTCCCGGATGAGCAATCCATCTTGCACATATAGCTTGGACAACCACCAAAACTTATCAGCTTAAACTTTATTTGCATACCTTTCCATCGAAGCCATCATTATTCGCCTATACTCATTCAAGAGATTAGTTCTTGATGATAGAAATATCACCAGTAAATACATACGAATCTTTTATACCTGAAATGGTCTACTTACAAGTGCATACAGCAAGTTCCCTTTACATCATGCACTCCACAAAGTCATTCATGCATCATGATCACCACGATAAGTGCAATGCCAACCAAAAAATGCATTCATACCTTTTGTGCCTTGACGCGTTGTGTGCTTTTTTTCATCCTTACAAATACATTAGTGGTAGCGAGAAAATAAAAAAATGGAAAATATTAAAATGAACAATGCCCAATGAAAAATGGAATCAAAGAGAAGATGTAGAATACGCAAAATGCATGCCTATTTATTCCAGCTACTATCCATGATGGACATGTAACATATGACTGAAACTCCCTAGGAATCCTAATCGTCATCCTACAAAAGCTCTTGAAACACGAGTACAATTCGAAACCTACATGGAGGTCCTAGAATGACACACACACTAGAAAACTTCTAGATGGGGCATACAAGTGCATGAACCAATATCCACCATACCACCTTGCTAAGGTCTTTTCAACATGCATATTATAGTATCCATGCCCTTGTGAGTGTTGATTCAGAGTCGGTCGATCTACCACAAGCCACAAATCTCAATCACACAAGCTTGTCACATTTCCTTTGCGGCGATCATCATCCTCTCCTCCCTCTCTCTCTCTCTCCCCCCATTCTCGAGAGTGGGAAATACTTTCATATCTAAATTTTTCTTTATATTCACACATTAGCTTACGTTGAAATTGGAAGTGACTCATGGCCTCGACTACATGATTGAGTTGATTCCACCATCTACCAATAGAATGCAACACACAACACACAAAAGAATACACAATTGACATGCAACATATACAAGTTAGCTCATAGCAAAGCTCGATGCCGCTCGTGGTGTCAACTACGGAGCCAAGATGGCTCCACCTATCTACCAACCCGCTATGGTGCGTATCGAGATCATGAACATAGAACATTCCCAGCCTATGGAAAACCTAATTATAGCTTGTGGTCCCAAGCACCTAGCTATGATGATTCCACATGCCTATTAGGCCACCATAGTGTACAGGCACAAACATAGTTTTTTCTTTTCATAATTCTCCCAAGTCTTGAGAATTTGGGAGATTGAGAAAGGGTTTTACCCCATTCTTTTCTCACACATACATACAAACATACATATTCTTGCCTCTTTAAGATTGACCTTCCCCTTACCCCCACTTTCCTAGTCGTAGACCCTACATATGCATAATGGACTTCAATTTTCACCTGGCAAATACAGATCGCTATACCTCAGCCCTCATATACCTATCCTCGGATGGTCATAGTGTGGGTGTATCCTAGATGTCTCATGTAGCCTTGCCTTGTACTCGTAACACGACAACTTCTTTAGGGCGAGTCATGCTGAGCTTTGGGAGCCCAATCATCGCTACATATTGTTATAGGTGTGCCCAAGTCCACATGATCTCATTTTCTTTGTTAGGCATTTTCCTCGAGGAATTTAAAATAGTAATAGCTCTCCTCAACCCATCCTATGCTCTCAAACAAATATCCCTTAAACCATGAAATATGAATGGTAATTCCTAAGCCAAGATTTAGAAAGCATATGAGCCAATGAGATTCTTCCACACCATATTCTATCTGGAATTTTTTGACATGTATAGCCATCCTGAAAATTTTCTATTCTGAAACTTATATCATGAGATCATACAAATACATTTGGTTTATGTGATCGGCCATCGGTCAACTAGCTTTTAATAATTTGCATGTCAACAATTTTGATTCAACTTTTTTTTTGAGAATATAAAGCAACAATAATAATTAAAAGAAACACAAGGCTGCTATATATACATATATGCAAATCCCCCACTTGAATCCCATTTCCTCACTTCTTGCTTATCACTTAATTTTCACTCTCATCTATTTACTAAAATATGGTTTGACATGAAGTAAGTTGATTTTCACTAGAGTGCATTCTCTGCCTACATCCTCTATTTGGAATGAGCCATTTGTGTTTACCTCCACCACCTTAAATGGTCCCACCCACCTAGTGTGTAATTTTCCAAGAAACTTGTAATACTTGTCATAAACTAACACTAAATCACCTTCTTGTATTGCATATGTTCTGAGGTTTTTATCATGCTTTTCTTTTCATCTTCTTTGAATGTCCTCCAAGCTTTGCTATGCAAAAAGCCTTTTCTTCTCTAACTTGATTAGCTGAGTGTATCTTTCCTTCAATGAATTATCTTCTCCTAGTCTAGCCTCGATGGCTACTCTCAACGTTGGAACTTCTTTTTTGATTCTGAAAATGGATTCTTCTTCATACACTAGTGAAAATGGAGTGCATTTAGTGGTTACGCAATAAGACATTCGATATACCCATAAGGCTTCTAGAAGTCGCTCATCCTAGTCTTTTCTATGAGAAGCCATATTTTCTATCAAGATCTGTTCAAGTATCTTGTTGGTAACTTTAAAATGGCCATTCGCTCTTGGATAATATGGCGTGATCTTTCTATGTTTTATTTTATATAGCTCCATAAGTTCCTCAATTAGTTCATTGACAAAATGTGCTCTACTATCACTTATTATCTCCAATGGACATTCAAATCGAGTGATTATCTCTTCATATAAGAAATCTACCATGTTGATAGCCCAATCCATCTTAAGAGCCTTCGCTTCTACCCATTTTGTGATGTAATGAGTGCATACCAAAATGTATCTATTGATCTATGTCTTGATGGAGGATCAGTAGGTCATATGAAGTCAATGACCCATTTCTCAAACGGTTTTAGGGCTAGAAAAGGCGAGAGAGGAGCTACATGTGTCAATATATGCTTACCTGTCCTTTGATACTTCTCATATTTTTTAGAGTAAGCATGGGAATCCTTGAACAGATTTGACCACCAATACCTTTTCAAGAGGACTTGTCTAGCTCTTAGGCCAATGTCTTCATGATTTTTGTGATGCTTATCAACTAGGTAAGCAAGCAAGGAAGTAATTTCCAAATAGTGAGTACAGATCCTCTAAGCTTTTGGATCTTATACACTCAGATGTATGGGGCTCTCACACAAAAGCTTCATTGGGAGGAGCTAGGTACTTTGCCACTTTGATCGATGACCACTCAAAGAAGGTATGACTATATGTTAGCAGTGAAAAATCAAAAGTGTTTTAGAGCTTTTAGAAGTTTAGGTCCCTATTGAAAAAGAATATCATCCACACATCAAGAAACTAAGGTTAGATGGAGGGGGAGAGTACTTCTCCAAGGAATTCACAGATTACTTGCAATAAAATGGCATAAAAAAGCACTTTACATGCCCGTACACCCCTCAAAAAATGGTGTTGGGGAAAAGAAGAATAGGTATTTCATTGAGATAGCTAGATGTCTCATAAATGAAGGTATGTTACCATTATCTTATTGGAACAAGCGTGTGAATAAAGCTTGTTACTTCATAAACACAACTCCAATAGGTGTGCACAACTTGACTCCACACGAGGTCTATTAAGGCAAGAAACCAACCATGGAGCACCTCAAGGTATTTGGATGTGTATGCTTTGTTCATGTTCCTAATGAAGTGAGAACAAATCTAGAGCCCAAGAGTGAGAAATATATGTTTATTCGCTACTTAAATGAGAAAAAAGGCTATAGGTGCTACATTCCTCTCTCAAAGAAGTTATATGTGTCAAGAGATCCTGTGTTTGATGAGTCAAGGTCATGGTATGAAGACAAGGGCAAGGCAAAGTTGGATGAAAAGGATCAATAAAAGTATGTAGACTTTGATGTTCAGATGAAACCTCAAGAGTCAATCACAATGAGTGAACCTGAGGCTTCTACATCTAAGGTATACTCATATGATAGCTCTTGCACTTATTATTATGAAAGATTATCCCCTAATTCAAGTATAGAAAGATGCAAGCGACAGATTATGACACTAGGGAAGCTCAGAAGGAGTCAAAAGAGGAAGAGCTTGAGGAGGTCATTAATCCTTATGTAAAGCTAAATAGACTCAAGAAGCAATATCCCAAAGGTCAAGAGAGGCATTCTCCAAGGAAGACGCACCCCCACAAAGGTACGCATATGGTTCTTTCATGGAAAAGCACTATGTGTACTTGATGAATGTCATTGCAAATCAAGGGCCAGATTCTCATGAGGAGGCAAAGACCAAACGAGAGTGGGGGGAGGATATGTATGAAGAGTTCAAAGCTCTTAAGGAGAAAAATACGTGGGAAGTAGTTCCCAAGCAGGAAGGAATGAAGAGAGTCCAAAGGAGGTGGGTATACAAGACCAAGAAGAATGCAGATGGTAGTTTGACAAGGTACAAGTCTAGAATAGTAGCCAAAGACTTTATAGAGACCCAAGGAGCAGATTATGAGGAGACTTTTAACCTTATGGCAAACAACCCTACCATTAGAGCTCTCATAGCCCTATGTGCAACAAACAAGTGGCCTATCTACTAGATGGACATAAAGAATGCTCTCTTGAATGGTGAGTTACAAGAAGAGGTGTTAATGGAGCAACCTCAAGGGTATGTAGATCCATAGGATCCTACCTATGTTTGTGTATGTTTGAGATGTGGTTTCTCTCCAAGTGATGTAGATCCATCCTTATAATGAAGAGAACAAATGATAAGATATGTTTGATTTGCATATATGTAGATGATCGTGTTGTGACAAGTACTGATAATGTAGGGATAAGGAACATCAAAGAGAAGCTTGGAAGAGAGTTCCAAATCTCAGATTTAGGTGTGCTAACGTACTTTCTTGGCATTGAGGTGATCTATGGGAAGGAAATGATCTATCTCTCTTAAGAGAGGTATCTTCAAGATGTGTTGTTTAGGTCCAGCATGATAGATTCCAAACCAATAGCTCAACCTATATTTTCAAATGTCAATTTAAGCAAGGAAGATGGTAAGAAGTTGAAAGACCTTACAATATATAGGAGCATTGTGGGATCAGTTCATGCATGCAACCACATATAAACATCTCAATCATGCAAAGAGAGTGTTAAGGTATGTGAAGAGTACAATTAATTATGGGTTGCTATATAGGTATGATGAAGAACTTCGAGTAAGAGCATGGAGTGATTTAGATTGGGCAAGGAGTATTAATGATAGAAGGTCAACTTCAAGCTATGTTTTCATACTAGGTACAAAAGCAATTTCATGGATGAGCAAAAAATATCCCATGGTTGCATTGCATTTAACAGAGGCTGAATATAGATCTTTAACCCTCACTACATGTGACGCCAATGTGGCTTAAGAAGCTCTTCAATGATCTTGGTATACAACTGGGACTAATTCTAGTTTATGGAGATACCATGTCAAGCTTAAATCCTGCTAACAATCCCATGTATGATGCAAGGAGCAAGCACATTGAGGTGCATAAGGATTATGTGAAGGAAAATATTGCAAGTGGAGACATTAATTTTCATTTTCTTGGTACAAAGGTCCAAGTTGTAGATATCTTCACCAAAAGCTTGGATGTGACCAAGTTAAAAAGTCTTCAGAAGCTCTCAGCTTGCTTGATAAGGACACTACCACCTTAAGCTTGAGGGGGAGTGTTGAAAATGTGAAGTATGCAAGCTCAAGGTGGATAAAGGGGTCAGATCACCTTAATGTGGACCAAATTCATGACTTAAATATTTTAGGGAAATCTCAAGGTTAGGCAAGGCACCTAAGGTGGTGGAAATGTTATAAGGGGCAACCGCAACCTATAAGAGGAGGTCAAGAGACACCAAATGCATGGAGTTCTTGTAGGTCATTGAAGATTAAGAGACATATACTCAAGGAGGCTCAAGGAGAGAATCATCCAAGGGTCAAAGAGCTAAAACGAAGCAGTCAAAACCAAGAAAAATGTAGAAGAGGGCATTATATGCACAAAGGAGGAGTACGAACATCCCTAGCATGGGTAATAATGAGGTTCAATACATCAAAGTTGAGAACAAGGGTTTGAGACAACAAGGATGTGATTTAGAACGATTCAAGAAAAAGTTTGAGGGTGAGGACATCAAATCAAGAGGAACTAGAGAATTTAGGAATTGATAATTGAGGACAATGATCTTTAAAATGGAGAGAGTGTTGTAGGTTCAAGAAAGGATAGGAAGGAGATGGCTGAACCACACCGTAAGAGAGAGATTAAAAAGTACTCTTAAACCAAGGGTTTTGGGCAAGTTGTAACCTCATCGAACTCCTACTCGGTAGGTGAAGAGTTCAATGGCCCTATAGATATAGTCATTTCAAAGCCACTCTCAGAGTTAAAACATCTATGCTGTTTTCTACTCCAATTTCTATGAGGATTAATAATGTAGTGAAATATGGTATTGTGGTTTGGTCACCTTCTCTCAGATATGTTCTGTCATGCAGTGTATCTGTACATTGTATCTGTGAAAGGACGTTTCTGTGAAACGACGTTTCTGTGAAATGTTGTTTTCTGGGAGATACTATTTTCTGCCATGTTGTCTCTTTTGATCCCGTGGTTATTTTCTTCGATGCTTATCGTACGATACGAAGCCATATATGATAACAGGTCTCAAACGGCCTTCCGTTCGTGATCTTGAGCAAGATGAAAATCAGCGTGCATAAAAGTACTAAAAGTAAACAGGAATAAAAGTAATCAAAAAGCAAATCAAGGAACATGTCTTGACAAACGAGATGATGAAAGACTACAGAAGTGTGTAATCATGAGGTTCTTATTCTACGCATAATGAGAGGATAATGAGTATTCTTGTTGCGACAAGGAAAGGGCAGGGAGAATCCTATCATGCGGCTGGAAGGCACATCATCTAATTTTGTTTCGCATACATGGAAACATGTTTCTTTATGACGCTTTGATTGCGGAAGACAATAAAGAAGGCGGCATCATATGTACTTTATACAGAGGCGTGGCAAGTTATATTGTGCGGAGATGCCTCGGCACCATATCAAGAGGAGTGCAAAAGCTTATTGGGAACAGAGCACGCTTTTTTCATATTATTCTATCCGCGTAACGTACAATGGTGGGTTTGAATTTCACTTTCTATTTGTGAAGGTGGATGATTGAGGGAGACCTTCTCAACATATGTCTCAAAGATTTTGATCTCAAAGACATATCGGAGGCACATGGCTATAACAGGTGGTTGATGGTTGATGTGTCTGAGATATTCGTTACAGTACGGCTGATAGGACACGAATGATAGCCCCCAACTCCATCTCCTTATTATTGAACGCCTTATAGGACGTCAATGGTAGCCCCCAGCTCCATCTTCTACATTAACTATCGGTTGACGAGCGAAAGGAATTACTACTATTGTTTGAAAAGAATAGAGTGCCTGTGCATTGTCAGGTAACACATATTCTTGGTCAGAAGCTCAATAAGGGAATTAGTTGCTTTTCATGAATAAATATATAGGCGATATTATCAGTCGAAAGTATCATTCCATCGCGACTACCATCTTCCTTCTTTATTTTTCATGCGTGTATTCCCATGTGATGAGCGATGATTCTCATTATCTTCTTTTGGTTTAGGCTCATGAAATAGAGGGTTCAGAAAACATTTTCTTATTTGGGGGAACCAAAGATAAGGAGAATGATTAGAGAATTATACAAGGAACAGAACGGGTATTCATTTGTTCGTACATTAAGATGTGATTAAAAAAATTAGACTCAATTGTATATGTAACGATCTCACAAACACAAGATCTCAATCACTCAAGAACAATGAAAGAGAGAAAAAATTACACAAGACACGAGAAAATCTGACGCAACAGAATAGACAATACATCACATAGATAGAAAGAGATAGAATCTTGTATTGCAGGTTTGAATCACATACAATACCTTATGCAACATAGCTTTGTGGAGAAGCCCTAACCTTCCAACCATCCCCAACCAATCTCACCCTCACAAGGGCGATGTTTTATTTGCGGCCTTCTCTTGGACAATGTGAGCATCCTTGAAAAAAGAATTCATCACCCCTGATGAAAGAAGCGCATGATTTACCGAAACAGTAGAAGTCATGTCTCACATTGTTTCATTCAAAGCTTTGATAAAAAGCATGTGGTTTAGTGCTCTGATGTTTTCTTTAGAGTGCTCTGATGTTTTCTTTAGAGACAACTATCACAAGTAGAACAGAAAAGGAAAGGAAAGACTTATACGAGGATCACTAGAACATGCATGAGAACACATATGCAAAAAATTACAAGTTAGAATACTAATAGAAAAAACCATTTTCATATTTGAAGTGCTGGAAAGATGACACTCTTATGGCTTTACAAACTCACTAGTGAACTCATCCAACAGTCCCTGAATGCTGACACATCCATCAAGTTTCAATAGTTGGAACCATGTACTAAATTTGTTCCAAGCAATGTGAGTCCAAATGCTCCTATTGAATGGAAAATGCATCTCTGGAACCTTCATGCACTTAGCAACCAGAGAAGGTATTGTTCTTCTACCCACATCTAGTGGCCGAAGAGTAAATTAAAAAATATGATTCAAGTTTCCCATGCATTTAATTCCAAGGTCTTGCAAGAGAAAATACACCTCTTTCTTGAAATCATATCCCAAACCTTTCTAGGAATTGATTCTTAAACCAAGAAAGGTATTGCTCTTCTACCCACGTCTGGTGATCGAAGAGTAAATTCAAAAATATGATTCAATTTTCCCGTGCTTTTAGTTCGAAGGTCTTGCAAGAGAACATACACCTCTTTCTTGGCATCATATCCCAAACCTTTCTAGAAATCGATTAAACATTTTTAAACATCATCGTCGCTTCAAAGAATGATCTATCGTTCCATAATTAAAAATACTATACTTGATCAAAATCCTCACTTTTGGAATTTCGACTCGGACGAAGTCTCAAAACTTCTTATCCTCTTGTGTTCCCAGACACATTGTACAATCTTAAGTTGAATATGCACTTTATATAAAATAATACATATTCTTTAAGAGGATAAATGATATCGTTGATTCACATAAAATTCATTTATTTTTTCATTTACCATATTCTAAGTACAACCAAGTGTATTCAACTTATTCAACGAGGTACATCTTTTTACGTTTTTATGAACGCAAGACATAAGTGTTAGTGAACGTATCCTTAAGCCTTATCATGATGTTTCCAATTAGGCCTTGAGTGTTCTTCCTCTTTTATTGTGCTTCCACAATCACAAGATATACCCAATCACAAGCTTCGAATCACTCAAGAAAAGTAGAAGAGAGAAAAAGGAGAAATGTGCACATGACAAGAAAAAATCCAACCAATAGATTAGAAAAGATGTGATACAGGGATGGAGAAGATCTGATATAATAAGTTTCAATCATATAAAAGAACACTTACAAAATAGCTTCATGATGAATCCATGACCTCTCAACCATCTCTGAGTTATGAGAATCTCATTCACACTGACACTCTCAATCTCACTCTCACTCACAATCTCACTCTCAATCACAATCGCAAGTTAATTCGGTTTTCTTGCATGATGCAATGATCCCTTCAAAAAAAAATTGATCCTTTATCCTTTATGGAGTTCATGATTTGCCAAACTTAAAAAAATTTGCACCTCCCCATGTTGCATGCAAAAAAAAAAAATAAAAGTCATGTGTTTCAGTAGTTTGTGGTTCTCTTTTGAGGCACTTGTCAAAGGTAGAAGGAAAAGCAACGGATAGACATTATCCACAATATGCATGAGCAAATTTAAGCATTACAATCACAGATTTTAATAAAAATAGAGAAGAAAAAATAGTACGAAATTCGAAAATTCTAATGAGAGGCAAAAATGTTACGCTTCTTGATCTGCACAATAGTGTTACACATGACCTTGGCCCAAATCGGCCACCAAGTATGAGTTTTGAGCCCTAGAAATTTTGAAAATTTAAAGAGAGAAAAATCAAGGATTTATCTTAGACTAGATTAACACAAGACCTTGAAATGAGATCTTTAAGACATCATTCATGAAATATTTACACAGACACTTTTGTTCTCCTATGCTTGCTCTAGCTTTCTCTCACACATCATGGTTCCTGATTCTTTTATCCTCATGTTCAAATTTTCAATCTGAAAACATGATTCAGGTTAGTTTTAGAGAATATAAACCTTTTCATTCAAAAATTTTTATATAAGCTAAAATTACCTAAGAATCGATTCTAAGAATTATCCACACTATGTTTAACAGAAAGATAAAAATCATTTGTTTCACTATCCAAATGCCTATTTCATTGTTTTCCATCCGAGAAAATTCTCAAGGGAGTCAATTCTCACTATCCTATATGAGTTAGGCCTTTCTCCAATCCATAGAAATATATCCTTTTTCTTTCCACCTCCTTCCTCCTCTCAATGGTATTTGATCAGTACCTTTGATTGTTGATTCCATCTTTGAATTTCCTCGCTCCATATGCATGGCAACAAATAATAAGGTGTACTATACTTTGCCAGCCAATGTTATCCCTCAAAGGTTTTTTCAATCAACCTCTTTCATTGGCATAAGTAATTAGACGATAAAAGGTTTGATTCATTTAACGAGTTGAGGAGATTTGGTTTTTTCAAAGTTACTTTGGTCAAGTATAATCTCATACAATAGAAAGTATTCTCTCCATAATATCCATTCATTATCTTTAATATCTATCCATGGAGTTGACTTGAGATCTTTAACTCATAGCTTCATGAGTTTTTATCCTCCTTGAGTCTTTAAGAGGTTTTTGACGTTTTCAAAACCTTTAAATATTCTTTTACGGATGAACAACTATATGTCACCCCTTTTGCTTAAGCATCTCTCCCTAATTCATTTCATCCGTCCTCAAGTTCCTTGCAATGGATATGCTTCAATGATTTGACTAACTTACACTTTTGTTACCACCAATTCGGAATTTGTTCATGAATTGTGGTCCCACATATCTGGCTCTAAAGAAATTTGGCTTTTATGTTTTATATCTGCCTAAATATAAATAAATAAACAAATAAATAAATAAATAAATAAATATATATATATATATATATATATATATATATATATATATATATATATATATATATATATATATATATATATATATATATATATATATATATATATATATATATATATATATATATATATATATATATATAGCAAGGGTTTGCGGTTAAGATTCGTATATATACATAAGTACCTAGAACTAAGGGTTTAAGGATTTTTATTTTTTATCTATTGAAATAAATAAAAAATTAGGTTTGATTTTTTAAACTAATATATACGTTCTCGGTTTTCCCCATAAGCTGGTTATTGTTTGGAATTTGATTTTTCAGTTCCTTGTCAATACTTTTATAACTTGTTTCGACATAGGTATCATGTTTGTGAAGAGATTTTAGGAATTTTGCGATTTCCTCATACATAGAGATTTGATTAATGTGAATAAAATGCTTCTTTTCGTTCCCACTTGTTAGCTCTTGTAAATCTAACATCCTTTCAATAAAAATTATTTTATTGAAGATTGATGAGATTTGAAGAAATCTACAACGATGGAAGTTTCTCTTTAGATATGCAACATATTTTTCACCATTTCTTTAATTGTAAAATGCATGAAACTAGAATAGGTTAGAAGATGAAGGCTCTCTAGAAGTAGATACGAATATATGTACAACATATAACTTTTCATGACTAGAGCTTTCAGAATCATGAATTTTTAAAAATCACTTCAAAAACTTTGATCTTTCAAGTCATTAGGAATAGGCTTGGTCCTAAGAGAAGACTTATTCCTTACATGATCCACACACATGGTAATAATATAAACTGCCTTCTCACCATCTTTACTTTGAATTCTTGCATAGGTGGACCCATCTTCTATGGCTCTCATTACCAACCTTGGAGGAGTGATGTAAGCTTTCCCAAGCATTAGAGAGTAAATAGAATTATCCTAGATTGAGAACGTTATGGTAATCACTCATATCATTGAATAAAATTTGTACTTGTTGACATGCTCGATAAAGGTTGTCTACATCATATTCATAGCCCAGCTACGCCATCATGGTTTCTTGTCACTTACAGACTTGCCTTTCAAGTAAAATTCTTTAGACATAATTTTAATATCAGCTACATGGTCAACGAGGAAACTCAAAAGAGTATTAGGTTTATGCATCCTAACATGTGTATCTATCATGGCAAAGGCGTGATAGTTTTTTGCATCATGGTTTGATGTAACCCTTCTATGTATATCTTTTCAAGTCAACATGGATGCACTCTACATTCTCCCTCGCTTCAATATTTTCTTTTTATTTTTATTCTTGAACTTGTGAAAGCGACATTGGTCTAACCTTTTCCATCTATACTTGGGCTTCAACTATCGGTAGTTATTTTCATCACCGTAGATTATTAATGAATTTCAAAAGAATCCCTTTTCTCTATACCTAAAACCTCACCGAAATTGAACATTTCCACACTATGAAGCACTCCATGCTTTAAGGACCTTCAATGCCTTTGCTCATGTATGCATAACACTTTGTAATAAAATAATAATATGTAAGCTTCTATATCTAACAACTTTGCCTTAATTATTTCCTTTCTTCGTGTTTGTTTGGGATGAATCTTACTTGCCTTCGAGTTTTGATGGTAGCCCTTGAGATTTCTACCATTTTGAATGCATAGTCCTTCATCTACATTGTCCATGTCCACCCACATGTGAGAATTATCTTCTTCAAAACTCTTCTCTTTACATTTGATTTTTCTATTTCATGGTGCTTATCTTGATGAGCCTTCATCCATGTTTGAACCTTGAGCAAACAACTCTTTGTATGTTTGTGTATCTTCTATGTCATGGCTTATCCTAGCTTCAATTTGACCTTCAACCTAGACATCTTCCAAAGGTACATACCATGGCAATCATTCATCAGACTTCACATCCCTTGATAAATTAAGCTCTTTAATCTTTGTATTGTAGCAACTATATATCTTTTTCTCACCTGCATATCCTATGGAAACACATTTTTCAGCTTTAGCATCCAACTTACTTCTTTATTCAATACATATGAACACATGATGTGTACATCCAAATACTTTGAGGCCGGATACATCATGACTTCCTACATATAATGATTCATAAGTTGTAGATGAGCATATACTTGATGTTGGATCTCTTCTCATGATATAAATGTAGTAATGGCTGCAATATGCCAATACCGATTCAACATATTCATGTCTTTCATCATTGCTCTAGCACTTTCTATATTTTACCGATTTTTTGTCTCTACAACCGCATTTTTGGGTTGTATACCTACATGTAAATTAGCTTTTGATGCCTTTTCTCTTTGAATGATCAAAATTATTATGAGAGAAGTACTATCTCACTCTGCTATACATCAAACTTTTGATATACCTTGCAATTTTCATTTCATCTAGTGCTTTGAATCTCCTTTAGAAATAGAACACATCCAACTTAAGTCTCTTGAACTATGTTATCCTTGTATATTCATCTATGAATGTCATAATTCAGCTATTGGCTCCAATGAAGAACTCTTTTGTTGGATCCGCACATCTTTGTTTATCGAATCAAAGGAGTAATAGCTCACATGGTTGCTCTTCTTGAAAGCTAGTCCTGTTGACATATAGATATGAGATTCTCCACATAAGTGCTTTGAACTTTGTGAGTTGAAGCTTCTTAATCCATGAAAAATCCACCTTTTCTCAACATCCTTTATCCTTTAGGCATAAATATGCCCCATCCTCTTATGCCAAAAATCAATTTCTACGATTCCTTGATTTCTAAATGAGAAATACACTATATTAATAGCGTTTTCTTTTAACCTCAAGTGCGAATATCTTTCCTTCTTGTTTTCCTTGTGCAATCACTTCGTAACCATCCTTTCAGCTCTCCAAAAACATCCCCTTTGATTGAACTTGATATGGTATCCCTTCTCCACCATCTCTCTCTCTCTCTCTCTGTGATACAAGGTTCTTCATGATAGAGGGTCCAGGCAACACATCTCTCAAGAAATTTTCCTTTTGCGATTCATCCAACATAACATGAACAATGTGTGTGATAGTGTGTGTGGTGTGTTCACGTGTTTCCACATGTTCGTTTGTTGATGGATGCTCTATTTTGTGCGATCTACGATTGATTGCAGGTGTTTTGTGAAGAAAAGGGGCCTTGTGTCATGGAACATTATGATACCCGCATCGAGGGATCAAGAAAAGTTTTACCTAGCCTAATTTTTTTTTGGACAAATGAGAAGGACTCCCGAGCCTCACTTCTTCAAAAATCTTGTAGGCCATGGTGAACATATTGATCTGGATGTTGAAACTGTACCACACATGGCTCGAAAGTTTCCTACAACATTTATAACATCATCTGCAAGCAACCATGCTAGCAGGAAAAACAGAAGTCTTGCTCACAAAGAACAAAATGGCATGAAAAGATTGCTCACGAATAGGGTCTCTACCCAAAAGGATACAAAGAGAAATAAAGCCTATCTTAGTAACTTGGAATCTCGTATAAAGGAGACTGAGCAAAAGAATCGAAAACTTGAAGAGAAACTCTAGACATTGCAACAAGAAAATATAATAAGAAGCACGTCCATAAGAAATGATGATGCTCTTAGTGCTTCATGATTTTTGCAATAAAATAATGACAAGGGCTATCCACCATTGGTGAAAATGGCTTATCATAGCATAAGGGCTTCAAGTAAACCTTGGTGATTATGAATGAGTAAATCAGGCTCTTGCAAGCTCCTTTTCAAAGCCTGAGGTATCATGTATTACGCATACCTAGGTTGATGCTTGATGAGGACACCACTTCCATGAAAGTTCAAGAGATACTTTTTGATGCTATAATTGGTGTACTTTGAGCTCTCCTGTTGATCAAATGCCTACATTATTTTTCCGTTTTTCCATTTTCTTTGCAAGACTGTAGTGCTAGGGCCGCCATTGTCAGGACAATATTGGCATAAAAAAAGGGCTTCAATTTATTTTCTTCTTTTCTCTCCTCTGCTCTCGGTGTCTGTGCGAAGATGGACTGAAAAAATTGGTTGGTATTTAGTTTTTTTTCCCTCCCGTGGGCTTGTGATCACAGATATGAAAAAGAGGGGAGGAGATCTCAGAGAAAAGACATTTTTTGGGGAGGATTTTTTAAGCGACAAGAGACGAGAAGGGGAGCGGCTGAATTTGGGGGATGTTGAGGAGGGCATGCTTCTTCATCTGCTTTGGCGGGGGTGGGGGGGAGCGGAGGAGACGATCATGCTCAGCACGAAGAAAGCAAGGGCACTTGTGGCGGCCCATGGGAGGACATGAGGAGATTGCATGGGAGTCATTACTGTGCTCTGAAAAGTAGCAGGTGATACACGGAGAAGAAAAGTCGGTTTTCTTCTAAAGACCTTCCAGGAAACAAAAAAGCAGTTGTAGATACTTCATGCTTAGTAGATCGTTATTTGTGCAAGCAGTTTTGAGGAGCATAGAAGGCTAGGATCAAATCATCAGATTTGTTGAACAAAAGATTGGAAAGTTTATTAAAAGCCCTAAAACGTTTGCATAATGCAAAGGTGAACCCAAAAAAAAAAAAAAAAAAACTAGTTGAAGAAGAACTGATTGATGTTACCATGAGTTCTGTGCATTCAAAGGAAGGGCTGGAATCAGGGAGTTGCACTGAGAAATGAGAAGGATAGCACTCAATTGCAGTAAACACAATACCAAATTTCTTGAAGTGGAGAGACCATTGTTCTTGATGTGATTGTGGAGATTATTTTTAGATAGCGTCAACTAATAAGGCTCCTACGATTCGGGATTTGACAAAGCCTGCCTGGTGAGTTTTGTTTCTCAATATGAAATGAAGAGCACGACAACTAAAAAGGGTGGCTTTCCATATCATTCGAGGGAGAACACTTCTCAAGATAGGGTAGTTAAACAAGTCTGTGCATCGAGGGCTAATATGAGGTCAAATTCCACATTACATTTTAGGTGGGGGAGATCTTGAGAAGTGGGTTTGGTCCATTCATGTTGGGTCACAGTGTGCAACAAAATTGTTCTCGATTGGACAGTGGCGTACTCTATTGCCCATCTAGTAGGACAGTGCACCCTTCTTAATAATCTCCTATTTGTGAAGAATTAAACAATTTTTGAAGGGGCATATTGGATGGTGATAGACTTCTGGTAACCATTTTTATAAGTTCGAATTCCAATGATAAAACTTTCACCGACGGTTGGATGAATATGTTTTAATAATATTAGCTTTCACAGTTGTCTCCTTGGCCCTTTATTTTTCGAAGCATCATGGGAATCTATGTTATCGAGCCTAACACGGCCGCTAATCTAATAGCTACAAAAGAGGAAGTGAGAGTATGGAAGGAAGTACAATTAAGCTAGCAAAGAAGGAGAGAGGTCGTATATGGACCAAGAGAAGGACTACGGGGTGCACCCTTAAAGAATCCCACCTATGAGAACCTAACATTGACAACTCTAGCTTTTGTTACTGCCATAAGCATGCCCAAAGAGGTTAAGTCCGCATTGAAAAAGGAGTAGGTACTCCATGACTTAAGCATTGAAAGCTACCACTCTTACCCAAGAGATATACATTGTAAAGCATCACACAATCTTGGAACATTGCCAAGGAATATTTAGGTCTAACACATGGCTATGATCATATAGCCATTGACTACCCCAGAGTCTCAAGAGTAGTCACTGATACACCTCTACCTAGATGATTTTGCACATTTTTCAATAAGTTGAATCATACAAAGGACCAAGGCTATCCAAAGGTGTCCTATGAAGAAAGGACCATGTGACTTGGGAACATGGGAGAGCTTCCTTATACAGGACTACCTGCTCACAGTGAACCACCTCTACCCATTGAGAAATGAGGTAAACATATGGGAATGATACTCAAGGACAAGGAGGTGGCTACCCTAGGGAGGCAACACAAGAATAGAGAAGAGTTGTTCCAATTTAGTGCTCGAGATGTGAAGCTGATGGGAACATAGCTCAAATTTGTCCAAATGAAAAGAAGTCTATGGGGTGCACACCATTATATAGGTACTATATTGTAAAAGGGCACTTGAATGAAGACTGTCCTAAAAGGAGAGCGAGCATTGGCAAAGGAGAAGGATTCCTCGAATCTTCAAACTATGTTGAAACCTAGATGCAACCCACTCTTAAATTACAATAACAAATTCCTACTATAGGGGCCGTTTATAGAGCATCTGAATCTTGGGAAGCACCAAGCTGCTCTATGATTTTGCGGAGGCACACCAAGGTAACAAATTCCAAAAAGAGCCCATTGTAGCAATATTAATGTGAACTCAAGAGTACACCAAGGAGGAGGAAGAAGAGAAGAGTGAAAATATAGCTAAGGAAAGGACACATGAGCATAGTGAATTGGAAGAGGAAATGGAGGAACTTTATCAACATAGGGAATCAGAGGAAGGGGATGAAGTTGAAATACTTATGCCAGTTACAAAGAAATTTGTACCAGGCATTTCCCCATTCCCCAAAACATCCAAAAGAAAAACAAAGTGAGGAAAAAATGGATATTGTGTAGAGATTAGCCAAAACAGAAGTTGCCTTAGACCTTGGCACTGTCCTGAAACACTCTCTTGTATGTAGGAAGCATTTCTTTAATGAATACATTAAGAAACCCTACACATCTCAATAAAAGAAGAAACAAGAAAAAGAGATCCAAGGCATAAATCAAAGCATCACGACACAAATTGATTCAAATGGTCCTATGGGAACTATAGAGACTAAGGCATATGCTCTCCTAGGTTCCCACCTGGATAGTGGAGCAAAAGTTAACTTGATGACAGAATATATGATGAAGGCCCTCAGACTTATCCAAATGGACGAAACCCCTATGTGCCTAAGAATGGCTTACCAAACCCAGGTAAAACCCATAGATCTCTTGACAAATGTAAGCACAATCATTGGGGGTTTAAAGTTTAATATCGATTATTTGATAGTCAGACCAAGGAACAATGAGAGCTACCTTTTCCCTATTACTAGGACGAGCATGGTTGGTACAAGCCAACTGTGTGCATGACTACCAAATAGGTTTTATCACCATTGGACCAAAGTCTCATCATGTATAGATCTAAATTTCTTCAAATTCAACCCACAAGATATTGATGAGGAGGGATGAATCAGAGAAAACAACAACAGAGAAGGAAAAGAAAAGCAAGATTTTGGGTGAGGTTTGCTTTAAACATTGAGCCTTACAAGGATTTGCTTGTGGATGGATTCAATCTACAGTTTTCCAAATCCCAAAACATGAGAATGGGAGAATATGAACACCCATTAGCTTATAAAGATGACTTAGATCAAGACCTGCTAGGATGGTTGACAGACGCAAGTCAATTTGAATTTTATATGATCAATATAGATTCAAGACATGACAAGATGGATGATTCCCTAGATGTAGAAACCTCAAAAGAGGAATTAAATCTTGAACCGACTACACCAGTGGAACTAAGAAAATTAAGAGAGAAAATTGAGGCTCTAGAAGTGGAACTCAAAAAAAGACACCGAGAGCTAGAAGTAGTGACAAAAAGAGAACATTAAATGCAAGAACTGATTGCAAAAGACGAACTTAGGAAACTAGATCCAAATGAAAAAGAAAAATCCAAAGATTGACTAGCCAGCCATGTGTGAGTGATTGCGGAGCATTTCTTGATCAAAGCAATACCAAGAGATGAAAGATACTCGAGAAACAATAACGTGGAAAAATGGAAAGTCTTTGTAGAGAAGTTCTTGAGCATTCAATCAAAGTTGCCTTACAATGTGCAAAAAAGCATCAAATGATTGCTAAAAAAGCACAACACAACGTTTGCATGGAGGTGAAGTGACTTAAGAGTAATTGATCCCCAAATCTATCAAGATTATATTGATTTAGAGGATGGGTTCATGCCAATATCTCAATGGCTAATGCATTTAGTAAATTGGTAAAATCGATCATAATTGTTCCGAAGAAAGAATCACAAAATTTGAATATGCAAAGACTATCAGAAATTGAATCAACGAACAAAAAAAAAGACACTTTATGTTACCTTTCACTGAACAAATCTTGGATATGATAGTGAGCCATAAGGTGTACTCTTTTACAGATGGCTTTCGTGGATATAGTTACGTTCAAATCAATGGATACGATCAATCAAAAACCCCTTTTACCATGGAGTGTGATATATATGCATACTGCATCATGCCATTTGGATTATGCAATGCACTGGATACACTTCAAAGGGCGATGATAGAAACATACAAAGACTATTTGCAAGATTGGATGGAAATCCTTCTTGATGACTTTGCCATCCAAAGGGACAATGAGAATATGAATAATAGGATTAAGGCTCTCTTAAAAAAGAATTATTGAAAAGGGCATCATGTTGAATCTTGAAACGTGTACGGTTGGAGTCAGAAAAGCATTACACTTAGGACATGTGATTTCTGAGAAAGGGATCTCCATTGATGAGAATAAGGTGGAGAAACTCAGAAAAATTTCATCACCTCACAATCTGTGGCAACTTAGAGGACTCTTGGGACATGCCAACTATTATCAACGGTTTATATTAAACTTTGCCTCGATAGCCACACCTCTAACAAACCTTTTGAGAGACGACCAACAATACCAATGGACCCAGGATTGTCAAGTTGCATTTGATTCAATAAAAGAGAAGTTCATGAATGCAGCCATTCTGGTAGCACCTCATTAGACCAAGGAATTTCATATGCATATGGATGCATCTCATATTGTAGTTGGGGCAGTATTTTTTCAAGCCAAAAAGAAGAAATTGGATCACCCAATTTATTATGAAAAACGAAATCTGAATAGCATCGAAAGAAACTACTTGAGCACTAAAAAAAGTGCATATCAATGATATTCGCACTAAAAAATTATTGGTACAACTAATGGACAAGCACTTCATATTCTATGTGGATCATGAAACCTTGATGTATATCAGAAACAAACCAAAATTGATGAGGCGGTTGATGACCTGGATTCTTCTTCTAAAAGAATTCCATTAATGATGGTAACCAAACTAGGGAAAGCTCACATACTGGCAAATCATTTGTCTCAAATAATAAATAATGAATCAATCTCAAGTGTACCTGATGAGCCCCTCAATGGTCATATGTTCCATGTCAAAGCCAAAGTCCCATGGTATGCAGATATGGTAAAATTCCTTTGCACAACCAAGTATTTTTCGGGGCCTACCAAAAGAAACAAGCAAAAGTTGTTCAATAGTTCAAGCTACTATAGATTTCCTAGAGGAGAGGTTAAAATTCACTACAAACAAAGCAAAGAAATCCAGATCATGGTACCTTGCATATGATACATCAAAAATAAAAAATATCATTTCATTTTGGTTAAGAGGCTTACTTGAAAATTTTCTACTATTGAAAGGCAGAATGAAATGTATGAAGGCACATAGCAGCTTGTATGGAAACCCCACGTTGGTTTCTCAAATAAAAACATAAGGATTTTGATGTATTTTAGTTTTAAGCTCAATTTACACCAATTCTCTCATGTAAACACTAGGAGCTGACACCACCGTGATTCATATTGCCCATCGATGCTCATAAAATATGGTTTCAATACTAATGTACTTGCAACTATAATATATATATATATATATATATATATATATATATATATATATATATATATATATATATATATATATATATATATATATATATATATATATATATACACACACACACACTTTCGTGAATAGTTCTGTTATTAAGTAAAAGCACAAGATTTATCCTCTTGCCTAAATTTCTTTCGTTGGTCATTTTAGATTGGTAAATTTATTCATATCATGTTGTCTATTTTGGTTCCACCTTTCTATTCTGTACACTACACCTGGGTGCCCATAAGCTTTATGTTTCTTAATAATGGAGTAGTATAGGTACGTGTACAGTACTAGGAAGAGAACGAAGACAATGCTTTACGATATCATGAGGTCCTTGCTCAAATGCTTGGCGTTCAATTGTGAGCATACATGCCACAGATTCTGCCGTCAACATTGAATAGAGGTACGGAGATGGGAAATGCGGATGCGGAACATTGTTTGTTCGTTTCTCCAGCAGAATATAGAAATGTAACAATAGTTGATTTACACTGCTTGTGAGGCGTATACAGTGAACCGAATAGAAATGGCTTAGCTCGACCGTTAGGCGAACAAGCTTATTTTGCGGAAGGATATGGCCGTTTATTTCAACCAGCTTTCTTCGCATTTGCTGTGCAACGTACTTAAACCAGCTTTCTTAGTTGTCATCAAGGATTCCAGCTCTTGCCGAATTTTAAATGTAGCCTACTTGTTCTATAACTAACTAAAGTTCGAATAACGGTGTTCCATGTTTTACTGTTAAGATCTATCAATGGGTATTCATACCGACCTGGAATGATGGTAAACAGGGAATTCGACCCAAGGAAGGGCCTCTCATGGCGAAACGCGATTGAAACTCTGTTCGCTTTATTGTGCCACCGAGATGCATAGCGGAAGAAAGCATATACTGTTGGTATTGTTACCTTTTGATTAGCGACCTTATCTGCATATCTTAGTCTTCTTATCTTATTATCAGGCAACAATACGGAGTAAAAGTTACAATCTGAGTTTTAGTCTTTCTGTGCAACCTCGATGACAAGGATATTGTTTGTGAATCAGCTTATCATCACCTGTTTAGCGCACATGGAAGAATTTCTATTTTTGGATTCAATGGATACGGCAAGGTAATTTATAATGCAGCCCCATTAGATAATATCATGGTCGTTGTTCATATCACCCATCATGGAGACAGAAATGATTAACTCAACCATAAAATTCTTGTTATTAACGACTTTTCCACTTTTCCAGATTAACTGAAGCATAAAATTCTTGCCACTTTTCCAGATTGGAATATCATAACGCATGGATTCGTGAATCATCATTTTCTTTTAATTTGTATCTCATATAGCCAGAAGACCATACAGCGAATGCTTCCAAGCACTCTTATTTGTCATGGGTTCATTTTAAACCAGTCAAGACGCATGCTTTGCAAAGTTTCTTTTCTTTATCTCAACCAAACACTTTTTTCGAAGAAGAAGTTTCAAAGAAAGTGGATCCACATGAAGGGCACGATAAGATTACCGAATCATAACAAGTTTCAAAGTAAGTGGATCCTCATGAAGCGTACGATAAGATTACCTGTGTTGTTTGTATCTCCCTACAGGTCTCTTTTGTTTAACGTAAAGCTTTGTTGTGAGAAAAGAAAATGCCAAACTATACTCAAAACTGAAAGCTTTTGTTTAACCTAAAGAATCGTTGTAATATATTCAAATGCGGAACTAGAATTCTTTACTTTCCTTTTGCAATATAATACGTATTGTATTATGATGTCTTATTAGACAAGCTTTTTGTTCGTCTCGAGTCATTCCTTGTATGAATTTCTCTATTGTACCTAATAAAAGAACGTTTTCGATAGTGTTCAAATGAACCAGAAACTTTCTCCTTTGATATGTTTATGTGCTAGTCAATATCTTACTCTCTAAAATTAGACTTTATCCTCTCTCTCTCAAACTACTCCGAAATGGGTAGATTTATTGCTTAGTGTAAAGTCTACTATGCGCGTAATGTGGACCATAATATAAAACTAGAACCTAGCAAAACCATCGAAACTTTAAAAAATAACGAAACAATTTCGTAGGATAAAAATTCATGATGATATCTTTTCAAGCATAGAACTTTTCATAATATGGATATAAATGCTCGTATCATGAAAGGATTTTCCTAAATGGGATCACTTTAGATCCCACTTTGAGCAACAAGATGAATAACCAAACCTTTTAATGAGCGAAAAGGAAAAGTTCTAGGTAGAATCTGGAGTCTCAAATATGTTCTAATTTTTCTTTAATCATTTAAAACTTCCAACATCTCAAAATGTATCTCCAAATTGTCTAGATCTAGAAGGACTCTAGGTGAGACTCAATGTTAGGTTAGAATATTAGGCATCAAGAAGGGTTTCGCGTAATCAATATTGTATAGAGAAAATGTGGAATAAACTCTTTAGTTCTATAGTCGCCAAGTTTTCTTTTCACAATGAGCTCTATAACATAGATAATTAAAAAATTAAAGGAAACTTGGGAGAATTACAAATAAAGTTGATAACCTTCGTCTGCCCTTTTTGGCGGACCCACTTTCTTTTGAGCTTCTTTTTTTTTTTTTTTACAATGAGCACTCCATGGTTCCTAAAAGTGGGAGATTTCTTACTATCCAAGATCCTCATACCTTGAAAACTGAGGGATTTCTCAATGGATTAGTGTTTGGGCTACTTGCAGAAGCCGAACACACATTTTTCCTTCATTGTCTTCAGAAGTTCTTTTCTCCTATTGGCATTCCACAGAGAAAAATACCACTTTATTGGTTCCCCAAGAAAACCTTCTTCAAGTTAACTTGATTTGGCAACAAAAGGAGGTTATTGAGGAAGTTTGACATCTGAGTGCTCCAAATATAGTATGAGAAAAGCTATCCCAAGTCTTCCACACCGTTCTTGCAATATCTCCCTATGAAAAATCTACCACCTCAACACCACTTATTTTTGGTCAATAAGTAGATGCCACAAATCCTTGAACCTGAATTTCGATCTGTTCCACATCCATTTCACACACCATGAGTCATAAAATTCTAGGTTTCTTTTACTACATGCGGTATCTTCCATGCTAATTTTCTACTGGAGTTCCTACGATCAAGGATTGCAAGGGGAGGGGGAGGGTTGTACACCCAACATATGGTGGGGCTTAGATTCATTTCACACATTGTTGTATCTTAATAAACATCAATCTTGAAATTCAACTATATGATTAAGATCAATGTATTCAAATGTGATCCAATTCCTTTAATCTTCATGCTAAAGGCTCTTTTATATTCAAAAACGCTTATTTGAGATTCGATAAGCTTTCAGGAGTTTCTTATATCCCACTCTAATGATTCCTATCCCTAGTCAAAAAGTTTTATTCTGATTCCACCTTTTCATAAGGAAGCATACATCATTCAAGCCCTTAAAAATAAATGCAAAAAGGGTAACAAGAGAGTAACCCTGTTGCGAATTAGTAAAAGAGAAAGTTTTCACTATTTTTGAAATGTGGCTCAAGAGGTTCGCATATTATTGAAAGATCTAATCATTCATTTGGCAACCAACTTGTTGGGCATGGATTTCACATGTAGAATTCCTAGACCACTCCCCTCCTTTAGGCTTATGCATATCTCCCATTTAATCTTCAAAACTCCATCTCAATTTTGATTTGCTATCCAAAAGAGGTTCTTGCACATCTGCTTCAAGTTTAGCATTTCCTTGTTGCTTTTTTTCCAACAAAAAAAGAATTAGGTGACCATGAAGATAAGGAATAGTTGATCACCATAGCTTGTCCAACCACATTAAGCTACATGCCTTCCAATATTGAAGGTTTTTTTGAAGCTTCACAAGAGCCCAACTCCATTCACTACAACAGATCGAGCGTATACAAAGGTTTTTACCAAGGGAAATGAACGCGCCTATTTTCGTCGTGACGTCAGTGTAGCTGTCGCTATGCACGTCGGTACTACAACGCCGGTATAGGCGTCGGTATGGGTGTTGGTATGGGCATCAGTATAAGCATCGGTATAAATGTCGGTATTACTGATGCCCATACCGACGCCCATATCGACGCCTCTGCTGGGTGCACCGTTGCGTATACTGACAACCGTTGGGTGTACCAATGCTTATTCTAATGACATTACTGGGAGTACGTCGCGTATACTGACGACCATATCTGCAAATTTTCTTTTGGGCATAGTGTGTTGTCTTTTGCGACAACAACATTACCATGATGTTGCTTAACAAAAGGCAATACACTCTGCCCAAAAAAAAACTGAGTACATGTGATGTGTACTCTAATGTCAACCGCAATATGATTTCATAAAACAGAATATTCTTGGATACAAAAGAGATAATCAGAATGAACCATGAACCATGTACAAAAAAAAGTGATATATTTCATAAATGAAGCATGTACAAGAGTGTGGCAAACCACTATCATAATGACACTTTTACAAAATGTGGAAAAGGAATGCATTGCCATATAAAAATCAAATACAAAATTTTGGTGTGCCACTTCCATACACATGCAAAAAACGTTCCAATCAATAGTCCTGCAACAAAGAACATTAATGGAATGAGGTAAATTCACATGAAATTACAAACAACAAGTAAAAATCCAAGTTTATAAATTAACCACCTCATAGCAAACGCTCCCATTAAATGACCGCACCGCATCCCTCCAAGTCCTCCAATAGTGCAGTCAATCCGTGACGATATCTATAAGCCTCCTCTGCTCGTGTTGGAGGACGACCCGTTGCCAACTCCTGCAAGAAATATACAAAACATTAGAGGAACATACATGAGAAACTTAACACAAATAAATTTAATAAATGAAATGATACTTACAAACTCATGACGCATTGTGTCATATCTGCCGCTGCCCAAATGTGACGGTCCAATCGTATCTAAACGTGTGGCTGCGGCATCTCGCTATTGGCGATATCGGTCAGGAGTCTGTTGCTCCTCGTCGCGAATCAGATCCCACTCCTTAGCATCTAACCATACAGGCTTCGGTAAGCCTGCTCTGAAAGCATCACAAGCCTCTGATCCTCGGTGGGACATAACCTCACCTGTGGTGTACAGAATCCACTCTGAACTAACAAGAGACTATCCATCGGCTGGTGGAAACTCCTCATAAATCATTTGTGTGATATAATTCTTTCGATCTTTATCTTGTTTAATCCAGTTCATCATGATAGAGTGTCCAAACTGTATGAAGCAAAGCTGTCGTATACGTGCACGCATTGCTTTGCCAGCCGCATCCATCATCGCAGCTCCATCTCGGATCCTATACACCTTGGAGTCATGATGGTCATGAGCACCTCAAGGTGTACGTGGTGTTCCACGTTGTGTACTGCGTGGTGTACCTACATCTGAGATACTCGTCCTAAGAGTAGAAGCGGGCGACACAACGTCTGTCGCACTGCCTCCACAACAGCTGCCTCCTTCAGACCTACCTATAGATCCAGTTCTAGAACCTCCTGCTCTAGAGCATGACCTCGACCTACGAGACGGACTAGAACCTGTATCATGCTGAGGCGTCGAATGCACATGTCTACTACTAGACCTAGTAGGAGATGGCTGAAAAGATGGTCGTGGTGGAGTCCCAAAGCTAGGACACATACCTCCTGCGGGAGTAGCACCACCCGTAGGAGTGACACCGACAGGAGTGACACCGGTGGGAGTGACACTAGCACGAGTGAGGCTGGCAGGAGTGAGGCCAACAGGGGTGAGGCCGCCAGGAGTGAGTCCGAGAGGACTGCTACCACGAGGGATCCAATACTGTGATATAGGGGCCATATATGCAGGAGGTACCAAAGAGATGAACTCTAAAACCTACTCCTCTTTCATGGAATGAGGAGTGACTGGAGGACTGTCTCCCATTGTGCTCTATAACAAAAGAGCTCAAATAATTCCATGTGATAATAAAGGTAATATAGAGAATAAACAGAAAAAAAAATCAAAAATTAGTATGTATAAGTGTTTTATTTAAAAATCCTATAATCTAGCATCCTCTTCAAGATTCGATGCACCAAGAATATCTATCTCTATGTTGATGGCTTATAAATTGCTTGCTATTTTGGTTTCTTCATGATCATTATCTATTTCTTCGTCTTCTCGAATAATGACCTCTTCTTCTCGAACAATGATCTCTTCCTCCTCGACTATCGAATGAATCTTTGAGTCCACCACAGATGGACTTTCTTCTACATCTATGTTCTCACAAATTTTTCTACTACATGGGGTGACTTGTAAAACAAATAGCCACTCTGGTTCTTTTGAATCTGGTATAAAAACAACTTGCTCACAATGTTCGAGAAGTACAGATGTTACCCTTTCAGCCCTCCATAATTTTGTCGACTCGACTTGAAGCAAACCGTTTTTACCCTGCCTCACTGTTGTGTTTCTTCCAAAGGTGACTACTTTGAACCATTTCACATCAAAAACTAAATAATCAAACTTCCTAAAAGATAGTTTCAAGATATCTTGAATCACACCACAATAATCTAGCTGGCCTTCTTGAGCATTATCATCTCTTGCACTCTCTCTACTTTTTTGTAAAAAGTTCACCATCACCCCATTATCAAAAGTAGACCTATTTTTATCGTGCGATCCGAAAGTGTCGTCCATGAGACCATAGTGCATCGTATTTAGTATACTCCCAATCACATCCCTTTGCGAGTTCTTCTGCTTCTTCAGAGATATCTTCACCC
Organism: Ceratopteris richardii; assembly: GCA_020310875.1. NCBI lineage: Eukaryota > Viridiplantae > Streptophyta > Polypodiopsida > Polypodiales > Pteridaceae > Ceratopteris > Ceratopteris richardii. The sequence goes on along the minus strand of CM035424.1, from coordinate 147,969,027 downwards.
GCTGCCTTTCCTTGTGAAACTGCTATATCTAGCCATCTCCTCGTTGGAAAATGTGGAATAGGTAAAAGACTTTCTAGAAGAGGGAAAAATCAAGTGGAACGATTCCTTCGAAACTGAGCTCTTTCCTTTGCATTCGTTTCCTTGGCACGCTCATGCCTTTCTAACCACTTATGCTCCTCACTTTGGACATACGTGGCGATGCTCATATTCATTCCGAACGAGGATGCAATCATTCAGACAAGAATGAATTTTAGTATAATCCATTCCAATGGACTGTAAAAGTTTCTTTGCATCTCCACGTGTTGGAGGCATGTCATTTCCCTATGGCAAAAATTGATCTTTAAGAAGCCTGCAATAAGCAATTAAAACGATATTAGTAAATAAAGTTATTCTGATACAACAATGAAAGCCAATTTGTTCACCACTTACCTGAACAATTCAATGACACTACTATCTGACCATCCATAAATGGATTGCAGATTGAGCATCGCGAGTGACGCACATAGTACGGATATCTTTGCTCCATTGTAAAGTGGTGAACGAGCTAGTCTTCATATGTTTTCATATTCTTCATCAACTTCTAATCGTGGAAATTTTGTTGTGTCCAAGAAACTCTCGACATCTTCTCCACCATCATGATCTTCTTCCATCTCATACAATGCTTCGAGCATCTGTATGTATGTGTGTGTAAGTATGTGTGTATGTGTGTGTGTATGTATGCATATATGTATATATGTGTGTGTATGTATGTGTGTATGCATGTGTGTGTGTATGTATGCATGTATGTATATTTGTATGTGTGTGTATGCATGCATGTGTGTATATGTGCATGTATGTAAGCATGCATGTGTGTATATGTGTGTGTATGTAAGCATGCATGTGTGTACATGTATGTGTGTATGTATGCATGTGTAAATGTGTAGATGTGTGTGTGTATGTGTGTGTGTATGCTCTATTTTCGTATCTCCGTCTTCCTTTCTTTCATCATTCTTTATCTCTCACTCTCTCTCTCTCTCTTTATCTCTCTCTCTCTCTCTCTCTCTTATCTCTCTCTCTCTCTATCTCTCTCTCTCTCTCTCTCTCTCTCTCTCTCTCTCTCTCTTTCTGTCTTTCCCTTTCTCTCTTTTCTCTCTCTCTTTCTCTCTCTATCAATAGACAACAAAATAGTCACTTACAAGTATGTCCCTCTTTTGGATCGTTGTCATCAAAGTGTAATGTATGTCATCTATCGTCGAATTACAAACAATCGACGTCAAAGAACTTCCGGTAAATCAAGGAGAAGAGAAATTATAAGACCTAAAGCATAGAGAAAGACAAAGGCTAACAGTATGCACACCACTTACCAAGATGTGAGATGTAAACCGAGAGAGAGAGTGTGTGTGTGTTGAGAGAGAGATCTTTGTGTGTGTGCACAAGGCAATGCAGTTTGCAATTCGGTTCACACATGCAAGTTCGACAAAAGACAAACAGTACTCAAACACGCGCAAAAATGTGAAGTTTTGCTCTCGGTTTCCCGGTATGTTTAAAACTTGGCCTCGGTATGGGTGTCGGTATGGGCATCGGTAACTTCCAATATATTACCGACGCTTATACCGACACTCATACCGATGCTGATACCGATGCCCATACTGATGCTTATACCGATGGTTGCCGGACACATCGACAATCCAATTAAAACGGTCATTTGACCGTCACTATCTTTAAGTGAGCTTTTCCAATGTTTATATCGATGCCGAGAGTGATCGTCGGTATAAGCAGCATCAGTATGCCCTTCATATGTTCTAGTGATTGTTGACCCATGGAATACACAAAACAAATCAGTATGACAAACAAATAGAAGGCTCGACCACTTGAAGCTCTTCACATCTTTCCGTTCATAGAACTTGTAGTGAAGGCCCATGAGCAGACCTATGCATAATCTTCTACTTCTTGAACAATAGACCTTATCGAAAATATCAAGGAAATTAAAAAATCTAGATACACACAACGTTTTGTTATACACAAGCACATTTGTGTCAATGAGGAGGAATCTAAAAGCCATAAAACAATAACTTAGGGGCAGCAAGAGACCCTACATGTTCCACAAAATAAACTTGACTGCCAATGAGGTACTTCCACCCAAGAACATTGATGTCAAACAGACACAGGGCAGGGAAGCAACCTTTTTTTATGGAGCATTTAAGGTGGAAATTCATGGAAAGATTATCATTATTGTTAGTTGGAGCCATTCCCATGCGCACAGAAACCATTTTGATGGATTAAACACTACATTTGAGGCCCTTAAGGAATTTCTCAAAAGAAACACCACTTGGGCCTATCATATGCATTGCAATGCGAAAGATCCTTCAATTTTTGTTGTTATTTCCTTAGGTTTTCTTGCATGTATTTTTTGTACTCATTGAAATAAAAATTAATTTGGTATATTATAACCTTAAATAGATCTTCTGGATGATTTTTCTTATTTCAAGAATGTCTGCATCAAACACAGATTCTTGCATGCATAAGTTAGTTCTCTAATAGAGTTTCAAATTTCATGAGTATCTAGGATATAAAGCAATTATAAAACGAGAGATATATGTATAAAACATGTAATGAGATAATACAACTATATAAGTTCTGATTATCTAGACTTCCAATATTCTCTTTAATCAAATTTTGACCTCCATGGTCTCTTTATATATATTTCTATGTATATTGAATCCAATCTCTCTCTCTCTCTCTCTCTCTCTCTCTCTCTCTCTCTCCCTCCCTCTCTCTCTCTCTCTCTCTCTCTCTCTCTCTCTGCCCACCCGCATGCATGTTACGCTCTCTCTCTCTCTCATATCCCTCTCTCTCTCCAGCCCCGCTATACCCACCCGCCATCCCCACTATTCCCACCTATTCCCACCCACAACCTCCCGCAGCCCACCCACTATTCCTACCCGTGCTGCCACCCCCCGCTACCCCCCCCCATTTCCACCTGCGCCCCCCGCTGCCACCCCCCATTCCTACCCGTGCCCGCCGCCGTTCCCCCCCCCCTATTCCCACTCGCGTACCCTACTGCCAATAGCCCCCCATAATCCCCTTTGAAGCCCCGCACCTCCTCCACATCCTCTCCCACCCTTCCCCCCACCTCTCTTCCTCCCCACGCCTCCATCTTCCCCCACCACGGCCTCCCCACATCTCCCTCTTTTCCCCCAACTACAACCTCCCGCATCCCACACCCCATGCCTCCCTCACTCCCCCACTCGCAGCACACCACACTGATGAATTCAACGATTTTTTATTTGAGGCAATAACAAGTCGGTGATGCCCTTGGATGTTCTGGGCTGCACGCGCACTACACTGATAAATTCAACAATTTTACTACCTTCGGCGATAGGCCTTGGAGATCTCTTGAAATTTCATTGTGATGGGGATAGATCACTGCAATTATTGATCTTCAATAAGGAATTCCTAAAAGCTCCACACACACCTGCTACACCCCCCACAACCTTCACAACCTCCCCCCACACCTCCCACACCCCCCACAACCTCCACAACCTCCTCCCACAACCTCCCACACCCCCCACCACCTACACAACCTCCTCCCACAACCTCCCACACCTCCCACACCCCCCACAACCTCCACAACCTCCTCCCACAACCTCCCACACCCCCACCAACCTCCACAACCTCCCACCACTCCACCAACGCCTCCCACACCCCCACAACCTCCCCCCACAACCACCCACTCCTCCCACACCCCCACAACCTCCACAACCTCCCCCCACAACTCCCACACCCCCCACAACATCCACAACCTCCTCTGACAACCTCCCAAACCTCTCACACCCCCCACAACGTCCACAAGCTCCCACCACTGCACCCACACCTCCCACACCCTCACAACCTCCCCCCACAACCACCCACACCTCCCACACCCCCAGAACCTCCACAACCTCCCACACCCCCCACAACCTCCACAACCTACCCCCACAAGGTCCCACACCTCCAATACCCCCCACAACCTCCACAACGTCCCACACCTCCCACACACCCCACAACCTCCACAACCTCCCCCCACAACCTCCCCCCACAACCTCCCACACGTCCCACACACCCCACAACCTCCCACTAGTCCACCCACACCTCCCTCACCACCCACCATCTCTCCTACTTAATATGTAAGGGTCAAAAGCTACTACAAAAAATTATGTGAAGAATGTGCTTCTCAGGGTCATTCAAACATCACGTGCGGCACAAAATGAGGATCTCAGCTTGCATGCAAAAGTGACAGTAAAAGTGTAAGTGGTAAAAGTGGAAGTGGAGAAATGTCTGTTGCTGCCAACCATTCATGACCATTACCTGTTTTTTAGGATCCGATTCGAAACTGGCGGCATATTTGATCTACCCCTCGAATTTTGGGCAATCAATTGGCGCATGATCAGTGGACATGAGGAATCAGCCTATTGGAGCCTATAAAAGCAATGTAATTGTGTTCATTTGGGATATACATATACCTACATACATACAGGGGTCCTCTCTTTGCACTCTGTAGCTATAAGCCTATTGTAGGAAGTCACTCTATGGTGAGGATACAGAGTGTGGGCTTCCAAGTGGACGGCTAATAGTACTATAGTGTGAAGAGAGTGGCTTGGTTTTGTCATTCAGTGTGAGTTAGTGGTATTTTCATGCTCTTTCCCTTAGAGCAAGTCTTCATACTTTGATTGATCAGTGGCGGTCTGCATCTAGTTGTGTTCATTATACGGATTGGATGAATCTCTTGTATTGATATCGTTTAGTTCTGGAGTGGCATGTTAGCCCAGAGCATCAACTTTAGAGCAATTCTTTTGCCTATTTTGTAATGATCTGTGTGAACTAAGGAGTGGATTGATCTTCTGTGCAATTATTGTGATCTGCCTGCTCACAGAAATGTTAAAGGGTATGCTTTCCTAAGGAGGACCTCCCTTGAGTAGGCGAAGTACTGGAAGTGCATATTTACTAATCTTATTAAAAGTGGATAGCCCAGCACCTCCTCTATAGTTTGGCACCCACAGTGGGACCCTTGCATTTCTATGAGAGGCCCTGAGCACAGTGAATAGTTCTTTCCATTAGTTTTTCCCTATTGTATCTTGCAAGTAGGTACATGATCCATACTCGAGCAGATAAGGAGCCTCTTCATGTACAAAGGAACCTTAAAAAATCATCTTTACCTTCAAATAGTGAACCTAGCTCCCCTCTACCCTCCTTGAATTTATCCATTGATTTGGGTGCGACACCACTCTCAAAGGAAAAGCATAGGAGAACATTGGACTTCTCCTAAGATACATCAGAGGAAACACCAGTGGCACTGGAGGATCTCTCTCACTTACTCTCTAGACTCAATATCAAGTTCCCTACCTTTAAGGGACAAGCTTATGAGGATGGTGATGATCATGTGTGGAGATTCATCTCCCTATGTCGTGGACGAGGTCTGTAGAATAGAGGAGATACAATGATGGTACTCTTCCCATCCACATTGGAAGGCCTTGTAGACAAATGGTACAGTCAATATGCTGATGGCCATTTTATTACATGGGAGACTCTAAAGACGGCATTCTCATAGACATTTCGACCAAGTGACTCCTAGGAGAGGGCTCTAGACTAGCTAGAGAACCTAAGGCTAACATCAGGTGAATCCTTTCATGAACTTCACACTAGGACAAAAGCACTTGTTGCACGTCCACATGCTCTAGGTGATTTCTTGGTTAAAAAATGGATAGAAAAATCTTTGCCTAGGTCATCTCAACACAAGCTATGTGAGTCTCTTAGATTGGATGCAACCCTCAATGATTTTGTTGTAGCAACATCACACATTGAAGAAGCTAGGCAACATTTTGAAGGCGATACACTACCAAATTATGCTGTAGAACTAGACCCTATTGGGCAATTGAGGAAAGAACTGGAGGCATTGAGAATGCAACAAAATCACCAAGAAGAGAAGGTCTTGCCACCACTGCATTGCACTGATGATGAAGTAGCCCAACTTCGTCACGATTTAGAAGATTTGCGGACCACTCAAGATATAAGAAGGCAGATTTGGTGTACAATATGTAACAACAATGGACATTCCAATGCTAATTTTCCTAACAGGGTAAGCTCTCAGTTTTGTGGAAAGGGCGGGCATGAAGCTAGAGACTGTTACTACCTCAAGGGTACATAACAACGAGGTAACCCTCAAGCTCTGGATTCATATTATGCTAGTACTTCAAATGCACCTAATAGAGAGGAGAATCATACGAAGAAGCCTAAATATAATAGGCCATTGATGTGTTATCGTTGTGGTGAGTATGGCCATATGCTAAATAGGTGTTCCCTTCCAGAAGATGCACCTCTTTGTCAACGTTGTGTAGAGGCCAAGGATCACTATACCAAAGATTGCCCAAAGAGCCGCCCCGCACCATTTCACATGATTGCAGTCTCCCCACAAGTGGAAGGTATGACCACTCAGTCTTATGTTGTTTCATCTTCTTCAATGCCCATGACGACTAGAACAGACAAGTGGCAGTGACCCGTAGAAAGGAACAAGAAGGACTCCATGATAAAGAGGAGGAAAAGAAGGTTGGGTGGAAGGACCAAGCAAAGATTGAAGGAGATTATGAAAGGATGGCTACTTCATTAAGGGACCAACCAACAAGTCTGCAAGCAGACACACATGAGGTAAACATTGAGCAGGTTTTGAAAGGTATTCATCACAAGGTTAGTCTGTATGAATTTATAAGGATGGATTTAAAAAATAAGAAGTGAATTATTGAAGATTATAGACTCTACTCACTTGATCCAATCACCTAGTATAGATGGTTTCATCGTTAATTTTCCCCCTGCACCCTTGGTGGACTACGAGAGCTCAACGTTATCTATTTGTATAAAGGATGAAGCTCTCACAAGTGTGATCATAGATGGAGGTTCTGGTATCAATTTGATGCCTGATTTCACAATGAGGAAACGGAATTTGAACCCCACCAAGATGGCACCATTCACAGTTACACTGGTAGATCAACATCGGGTTGCGCCTCTTGGCATTATTGAAAATGTACTAATGATAGTACAAGGTTGTCACTTTGTTCTAGATTTTGTTGTTATAACACTTCCACAGGAGACCTCTTACCCATTACTCCTTGGGCGACCTTGGCTAAGGCAAGCAAAAGCTTTGCAAGATTGGGGGAAAAACAAACTGTGGATTTCAACAAGCACCAATAGCCAACTACAACTAGATTTGGAAGAAGGATTCAACTCAGGGAAGACTACGGGGTATACTGTGGACACTCAGGTAATGACATCTTTACCCCAAGAAGAAGACACATTATTGAATCGGATGATGGGAAGTATAGAGTGTTGCACGGTGGAAATCAATGAAATAGAGGAAGGAGTTGCAGACAAGGGCCATGAAGTTCACAAGGAATCAAAGAATAAGAGTTTGCACTTGAGTACAAACATTGAAGGGGCAACAACTATAAAGTATCAGAAGAGGAAACTTATGAGCCTGAATGCAGAGAAGATCTCCCCTTTTCGGATATACCTCAAGGGTGGACCAGAGAACATATTGCAGAATATAAGCTAAATTCCACTCTTGCATACAATGGAGATGATTTGTCAAGTAAGACCAGTCTTGAAACACTTGTTCAAGAAGTAAATCTAGGAGATGAAGAGAATCCTCAAGTGGTCCACTTCGCCTCTTGGCTATGGCATTATCCCCCTTTACTAGAGAATGTAACTTCTTTACTTTTTGCCTACAAAAATGTCTTTGCATGGTCCTACAAAGATCTAACAGGGATACTAGAGGAGCTTGGATTACATCAGGGATCCGTGCCTGCAAGAAGTAGGCCATATCGACTCAATCCAAAGTATGCAGAGGCAGTAAAGTTGGAAATTACAAAACTAGAAGAATTAGGTATAATCGTTCTAGTAGAACATTCTAGGTGGCTTTCTTCTATGGTTATTGTACCCAAGAAAAAAAAGTGGAAAAATACGAGTCTGCGTTGATTTTCGTGCCTTGAATAAAGTGAATGTTCAAGATGGATTTCCTCAGCCCTTCATAGAGCAAGTACATGAGGAAGTAGCCGGTCACACTTTGTATAGCTTACTAGATGGTTTTAGGGGCTACAATCAGATAGTGATCCATCTTGATGATAGGGACCAGCTTGATTTAAAAGAACAATGTATCTGATATTGGGCGAGTGGTTAACAACCTTTCTATGCATTTTCATGGATGATTTTTTAGTATTTTCAGGCAGAGATAGAAGAGCAGCAGTTCAAGATTTCCATGACCATTTGGAAAATCTAAAGGAAATCTTTGAGCAATGTCTCAGAACAGTCTTGAAGTTAAATCCTGCTAAATGTCACTTTTTGGTCACGAAGGGCACTCTTCTTGGTCACATAGTATATGTTGAAGGGATAACCGTGGATCCTCCAAAGGTTACTGCTATTCTTTCCATGCCTATTCCACAAAGCCCAAAGGAAGTGCAAAGTTTTTTGGGCCATACAGGATACCATAGAAGATTTATACGAATGTATTCAGAAATAGCTAAGCCCTTATCAAGGTTTACCAATAAAATGGTCCCTTTCTTAAGGAGTCCTCAAGCTCAGAAAGCATTTTGTGAACTAAAATTGAGGTTATGTACTACTCCACTTTTAAGTGTTCCTAACTAGTCATTCGAGTTTCATGTGCATACAGATGCCAGTCTTCATGCTGTTGGTGCAATCTTAGCTTAACAAGCCTAGAGTGGCTGGAAGGGTCTGGCAATGGCTACTCTTGTTTCAAGAATTCAACTTTGATATTCGTATTAAGCCAAGAAGAAAGCACTACATGGCAGATCAAGTATCCATGACCGCAATGAGTGAGAAGGCAATAGGTATTAATGATGAATTGGTGGATGGTAATCTCTTCCTAGTAGCAACTCAGACTTATTGGTATGATAGAATTCTCAATTTTCTTACTACTAGAAAACTCCCAGAACACTTGACACCTATAGAAAAGAGAAGATTGCTCCTTAAAAACAAAGAGTACTCACTTATAAGTGGAAATTTATATAGATATTGTCAGGATGATATCTTGAGAACATGTGTTTATCCATAGGAGGTAAATCTTTCGCTAGAGGCAACACACTGTGAAGGGCATCTAAAAGGGGAAGATTTGGCTTGTTGGAGATAGACGTCTGTGGAAGCACGCAAACAGCACAAGGAAGAAGAAGAATCTTGGAGCACAACACACAAGACTGAATGTATTACTAGAGAATGTACAAAGATAAGTAGCCCATTAGGGCAAAAGGCGTATATACAAGCCGGGGGAAAAAAACCTCCTAAAGAGGGAAAAAAGTACCCCGGCGGTCCTAGAGTGTTCACACACATCACTACTTAAATATATCAACAAATCCCCCCTGGGAGTGATGCGGTGAACAAGGAGCTGGCACTCATGTATAAGGAAGTGCCAAGCTATGTGGAAATCACTCCACAAAAGGAAGTAAGCCCAAAGCTTTGCGGAAAGCTTCAAACTTCTCCCTAGGCAGAGCCTTTGTGAAAAGGTCTGCAATGTTCTCTTGCGTGGGCACATATGCCAAGCTGATCTCCCCAGTAGAGAACCTCTCCCTGACATAGTGATAATGCACCTCAATGTGCTTAGTGCGAGCATGGAACACAGGGTTCCTCGCAACTGCCAATGCGCTCTGACTGTCAGTGAAGATGGTGGTGGCAGAAGACTGGCCAACACCCAAATCAGCCATAAGGCGTCTGAGCCACACACACTCAAGAGTAGCTGTGAAAGCTGCCCTATACTCAGCCTCACAACTAGAAGTGGCCACAGTAGGCTGCTTCTTGCTCAACCAAGATATACATGAGCTACCAAGCATGAAGCAAAAACCACTGGTGGACACACGAGTGTCATAGCAACCAGCCCAATCTGAGTCAAAAAAAGCATGCAAATCTGGCGGTAGTGATCCCCCCTTGGGATAAAACAACCCAAGTAGCCGCGTACCACTCAAGTAGCGAAAGATGCGCTTAACCGCTTTCCAATGCGTGACTCGTGGGCAATGCATAAACCTGCTCATCTGTGAGACAGCAAACTGAATATCTGGCCGAGTAATGCATAAGTAAATCAAGCATCCAACAGCCTGCTGATAGAGAACAGCATCAAATGCTTCTCTAGCATCATGAGGACTCAATCGTAAACCTGTCTCCATAGGAGTGGCAATAGGCTTACAGTCTTCAAGGCCAAAATGGTGCAATAATGTGTCTATATATTTCGTTTGACACAAAGCCATTCCACCATCAACATGCATAAACTGAATGCCCAAATAGTGATGCAAATGCCCCAAATCAGACATCTCAAATGAGGCATGCAAATCAACCTTAAAATCAGCAATATGTGTCTGAATAGGACCAGTGAGCAGCATGTCATCAACATAGACAACAATGATCAGAAGCACATCATTAGCACGCTTAACATATAAGGTGCTTTCAGTTGGACTATTCTCAAAACCATGTGCAATCAGATAGGCATGTATCTTCTCATACCAAGCACGTGGTGCTTGTTTTAAACCATATAATGCCTTCTTTAACCTGCAAACCTGGTTTTCATGCCCTTTCTACACAAAGCCACGGGGCTGAAAAACATACACTTCTTCATTCAAGTCACCATTCAGAAATGCTGTTTTAATGTCCAACTGATGTACATTCCAACCATGATGGGTTGCAAGTGCACAAATGCTGCGAACAGTAGTCATACGGCATGTAGGTGCAAAGGTCTCATCAAAATCAATGCCTCTTTCCTGTGCATAACCCTTTGCAACAAGCCTAGCCTTATACCTGTCAACTGTACCATCAGGTTTATGCTTCAGCTTGTATACCCACTTAGTGCCAATGGCCTTCTTGCTAGAAGGCAAGTCACATAAAGACCATGTACCATTCTTCATTATAGCATCATATTCAGATTGCATAGCAGCCATCCAATTTTCTGAATTTTGTGCTTCATCAAAAGAAACAGGCTCATTCTCATCACAGAGACTAGATGCAGCCATAGCATAGCAATCTGATGCAAAGGAGGCACTATGAGAGCCTGAACGAGTACGATATGACAAAGGTACATCTAATTTGCTGTCACGCAAAGTCTGCACCAGCCATTTTGGCATAGTTTTTGCCTGCTCAATATCAGCTCTCTCATCAACAAGTGCATCATGTAAATCTGCATCAGAAATGGAATGATCTACATCATCATATGAAACCTGCAAAGGTTGAGAAGTTGCCTCATTAGGACCAGCACTAGCCTGTCCACCTGTAAAAAGAGGCATCAAAGTATCATACATGTCTTTGGAGCTAACAGATGTCTCCTTAGTACATGAAAGCAATGGCTGAATAGCATCTTCCACAAAGACAACATCACGGCTAACCAGAATGCCTTTAGTCTGTGGATGATACAGACGATAGCCTTTACTTTCAGAACTGTACCCAACAAAAATACATTTTACTGCCTTATCATCCAATTTTCTGCGATGTTGTTCAGGCAGTAATGCATATGCCAAACAACCAAAAACACGCAGATGAGCAACAGATGGCTTGTGGTCATGCCAAGCCTCATATGGAGTGATAGACTGCAATGCTTTAGTGGGACACCTATTCAGTACATATACTGCACACATGACAGCCTCAAGCCAGAAACTATGTGGTAAAGCCTGACGTTTGACCATGCACCTCGCCATCTCCATGAGTGACCTGTTCTTTTGTTCAGCAACTCCATTCTGTTGAGGTGTATACAGCACTGTACACTGGTGTTTTATCCCACGTTCAGCCAGAAATGCATTAAAATCTGAAGACATATATTCCTCCCCTCGATCAGAACGGAGGATGCCCATTTTACATGCTGACAGATTTTTAGCCAAAACCAAAAACTCTTTGAAGCACATGAACACTTCGAACTTTGCTTTGAGTGGATATACCCATGCATGCCTGGAAAAATCATCAATGAAAGTCACGAAGTAAAGGTAATTTCCAAAAGAGGGTGTCTGCATAGGACCACAGACATCACTATGTACAAGCTGCAATTTCTGTGTAGCCCAAACTGAACCATCTTTTGGAAAGGAAGAACGCTGCATTTTGCCCAAAATACAGCCTTCACAAACATGTTTTCCAGGTGCCTCAAGTTTGGGCAAAGAGGACACCATTTCAGATTTCTGCAGGCGTAACAAACTAGCAAAATTCAGATGACCAAATCGTGCATGCCAAAGCTTTGCATCTGACATAGCCTGAGAATCATGAACTGCACATGCCGAATCATTCACAGATCTTTCATAGTCTATGAGCTTATACAGCCCACGACATAAAATGCGAGAAGCAATAATCACATCGCCATTTGAGAGATCATGCACTGTACACCTGTCATCAACAAATTTCACAACCAAGCCAATCTTGGCTAATGCAAAAACTGATAACAGGTTCTTTTTTATCCTTGGCACAAATAAAGCATCTGACAAAGTGAAAGAACTACCATCAGCAGTAGTCAGAATGATCTTACCAACTCCCATAACAGGATAAGAGGAGTTATTGGCGCATGTGACAATATTCCCTGTAGGGGCAGGCTCGAGTGAAGAGAAGAAACTGTGCTGCGAGGTAATATGTTTGGTCGCCCCACTATCAAAGTACCAAACACTTGAGTCTACTGCAGACATGCACTGATCATGAGAAGATGGGTCAAAACTGCAGACAGTAGTAAACGCCCATTCTTCTTCCTGCACAAGATTTGCAGACTCTGTTTTTGGTGTAGAGGCCTCTGCAACAACCATTCCAGCCTCTTTCTTCTTTGCCGCTTTAGCAGCCAGGTTTGGACAGTTCTTTATAATATGATCATTTCCTTTACAGTACTTGCAGAATAATTTCTGCTTTTCTGATTTCTTTTCATCTTTATCCTGGTTCTTCGATTGTGCAGCATTTGCAGATTTCTGCTTACTAGTAGAAGAGCTCCATTTTCCTTTGCCCTTCTGACTAGCCAGGAAAGCTTGATCTGCAACACGCATAATGGACCGGTTCTGCCTGGATTGATCTTCCTGCAACAGAACAGAGACTAATTCCTCAAATGACAAGGCATTTGGATTGCCTTTCATCATCAACCGAAGAGTAGAGGCAAAACTCTGATATGAATCACGAAGACCATTCAGAACGGTCTGCACAAGTGAGCTATCTGGTATAACCTCATCAGCAGAAATCAATTGTTCCTTCAGGTCTTTGATCTTTGTAAGAAAATTGTCCATAGAATCACCTTCATTCATGTGCTCACTCTCCAACTGTTTTGGGAGGTAAGCAACACGAGCCTCATTCCTAGCCTGGTACAAAGTGGTAAGTGTATCCCAAGCATCCTTTGCTGTTCTGCAAGAGCGAATGTGAGGAATAATGGCACGTTTGACAAACAAGGCTATCAATGCATGTGCCTGGGCATCTCTGCCATCCCAACGAATCTGCTCTACAGTAGGTGCAACAGAAACAGCAGCACGAACAGGAATCTGCGGAATATCATCTTCGACACCATCTTCATCAGCTTCAACACCTGTATTTGCAGTACCTGTCGTTACAGGTGTAACAGGACGTCTTTCAACACCCTCCACAATGTTCCACAATCCTTTTGCAACCAGTACATGTCGCATCATATAAGCCCATAATGGGTAGTTGGTACCATCCAACTTATCCTCAACAACCAACATACGGAATACATCACTGCTTTCAGCCATGGCGGGTGACTAAAATACCTTGATGCACAAAATTGACTGTATCTCAAAAAGTTGAACAGAACTTCCCAGACGAGTTCTGCTAGGCCTGTAGCAGACTTCGAGACGCTTAAATTGGCGAACAGAAACTGGTATATACCTTTGGCACAAAAGGACGAAATAGCCTGCACAAGCGCTGCGATAGTGCATTCGAAGGCCGAAACGAGCTCAGATCGCAATTTTGGCACCACAAAGCGAAGCAGTTTTGATCTCGGAAACACCCTGAGTATGCTCACCAAATTTTGTGCGAATCTGAGACTGCAAACGGAGGAGTGTCGATAGCGCCCTAGAAGAAGCGACGACCTGCTCTGATACCAATTGTTGGAGATAGACGTCTGCGGAAGCACGCGAACAACACAAGGAAGAAGAAGAAGCTTGGAGCACAACACACAAGACTGAATGTATTACTAGAGAATGTACAAAGATAAGTAGCCCATTAGGGCAATAGGCGTATATACAAGCCGGGGGAAAAAAACCTCCTAAAGAGGGAAAAAAGTGCCCCGGCGGTCCTAGAGTGTTCACACACATCACTACCTAAATATATCAACATGGCTCACAGAATCATCCACAAAGGTCTATGGTGGCCTCATGTCTACAGGGATGTGATCAAGTTTTCTAAACAATGCCACATTTGCCAGAGATGTGCTCCTACGCCAACTAGATTGAATTTCCAACCATTAGTCATATCTACAGGATGGCTCCCATTTGAACGATGGGGTCTTGGTTTCATAGGACCTATTAGTCCAACTGGTCACCCTGGGGGTAAGATGTATATTTTGATGGCCACATGTTATGCAACTAAATGGATTGAGGCTAAAGCTACTGTGGATTGCACAGCTTTAACAGTAGCTAAGTTTTTGTATAAACGAGTTTTCTCAAGATTTGGTTGCCCACTGGAAATCCCTAGTGATAGAGGCACACATTTTGTAAATCAATTGCTCCAATTTATATTTGACAGGTACAAGATTTTTCATAAAAAGTCATGCACCTACTATCCAAGGGCGAATGGCGAAGCAAAAAGCTCCAATAAGATTTTGATTGGATTTCTTTGCAAATTATCCTTCGATCATCAAAGCTTCTGGCCACAAGCATTGATCGGTGCAATTTGGGTTTTCCGAACAACAAGAATGGGAACCAGTGGCGAGAGTCGATTTCGCTTAGTCTATGGAAAAGAGGCATTAGCACCATTCAAATTTATTATCTGAAAAGAAATTGGAGCCAAGTACAGTGGAATTGAACCTCCAATTAGGAGACTAAGGGCATTAGAAGAATATAGAGAAGGAGCAATGCAAAAACTTCAAGTAACACAAGAAGAGCGCAAAAGATTGCATGATAGGTATCTTAGGTCCAAAGAAGTACATGAAGGATCCTTGGTTTTGCATGCATCAGATCCCAACAGTTTCAACCAAATTGGCACCCAAATGGGTAGGACCGTACATAGTGATAAAGGTATTACCACATGGAGCAGTGCATTTGGAGGATTTGCAGTAGGGTAAGAGGATACCCCTGGTCAATATCTCCAGGGTGAAGAAGTACCTGAATTAAGTCAAATTGGAAGCACTTCATTCATTGTACATACTGTATTTCATTTAGTGATTGCAATTTATTTTGTTCTTATTGAAATAAGCAAACTAAAGGTGGAATTGCATCGGGACGGTGCAAAGACTTGATGTGGGGGTCCGTATCGCAGCATTTCTCTCTCTCTCTCTCTCTCTCTCTCTCTCTCTGCCCACCCGCATGCGTGTTACACTCTGTGCCTGTCTCTCTCTCATATCTCTCTCTCTCCAGCCCTGCCATCCCCGCTATTCCCACCCGCCATCCCCACTATTCCCACCTATTCCCACCCACAACCTCGCGTAGCCCACCCACTATTCCTACCCGCGCCCCCCACTGCCCCCGCCCCCCATTCCCACCTGCACCCCCGCTCCCACCCCCCATTCCTACCCATGCCCCACGCCATTCCCCCCCCCCCCCCCCATTCCCACCCGTGTACCTTGCTACCAACAACCCCCCACAATCCCCTTTGCAGCCCCCCACCTCCTCCACATCCTCTACCAGCCTTCCCCCCCTGCCTCCTTTCCTCCCCATGCCTCCATCTTCCCCCACCTCCGGCCTCCCCACATCTCCCTCTTTTCCTCCAACTACAACCTCCCGCAGCCCTCCCCCCATGCCTCCCTCACTCCCCCCCTCGCAGCACACCACATTGATGAATTCAACAATCTTTTTCTGAGGCAATAACAAGTCGGTGATGCCCTTGGATGTTCTAGGCCGCATGCGCACTACACTCATAAATTCAATGAGTTTACCACCTTGGCCGATAGGCCTGGGAAATCTTTTGAAACTTCATTCTGATGGGGATTGATCACTACAATTATTGATCTTCAATAAGGAATTCCTAAAAGCTCCACACACACCTCGTACACCCCCCACAACCTCCCCCCACACCTCCCACACCCCCCACAACCTCCACAACCTCCACAACCTCCTCCCACAAACTCCCACACCTCCCACACCCCCACCACCTCCACAACCTCCTCTCACAACCTCCCACACCTTGCACACCCCCCAAAATCTCCACAACCTCCTCCCACAACCTCCCACACCCCCTAGAACCTCCACAACCTCCCAGCACTCCACCCACACCTCCCACACCCCCACAACCTCGACAACCTCCCCCCAGAACCGCCCACACCTCCCACACCCCCACAACCTCCACAACCTCCTCCCACACCTCCCACACCCCCCACAACCTTCACAACCTCCTCCCACAACCTCCCACACCCCCAACAACCTCCACAACCTCCCACCACTCCACCCACACCTCCCACACCCCCACAACCTCCACAACCTCCCACACCCCCCACAACCTCCCACACCCCCCACAACCTCCCACAACCTTCCCCCACAACCTACAACACCTCCCAAACCCCCCACAACCTCCCAGTACTCCACCCACACCTCCCTCACCACCCACCATCTCTCCTATCCAATAAGTAAGGGTCAAAAGCTACTACAAAAAATTATGTGAAGAATGTGCTTCTCAGGGTCATTCGAATATCACGGGTGGCACAAAATGAGGATCTCAGCTTGCATGCAAAAGTGACAGTAAAAGTGTAGGTGGTAAAAATGGAAGTGGAGAAATGTCTATTGCTGCCAACCATTCATGAGGATTGCCTATTTTTGAGGATCCAATTCAAAACTGGCGGCATATTTGATCTACCCCTCCAATTTTGGGCAATCAAATAGCCCCTCATCAGTGGACGTGAGGAATCCGAACGCCCTCTTGGCCTATTGGAGCATATAAAAGCAATGGACTTATGTTCGTTTGCGATATACATATACCTACATACATACAGGGGTCCTCTCTTTGCACTCTATGGCTGCAAGCCTACTATAGGAAGTCACTCTGTAGTGAGGATACAGAGCGTGGGCTTCCTAGTGGATGGCTAATAGCACTATAGTGTGAAGAGAGTGGCTTGGTTTTGTCATTTAGTGTGAGTTAGTGGTATTTTCATGCTCTTTCCTTTAGAGCAAGTCTTCATACTTTGTATTGATCAGTGCCGATCTGCATCTAGTTGTGTTCATTATATGGATTGGATGAATCTCTTGTTTTGATGTTGTTTAGTTCTGGAGTGGCATGTTAGCCCAGAGCATCAACTTTAGAGCAGTTCCTTTGCCTATATTGTAATCACCTGTGTCAACTAAGGAGTGGATTGATCTTGTGTGCAATTATTGTGATCTCCCTGCTCACAGAAATGTTAAAGGGTATACTTCCCTAAGGAGGACCTCCCTTGAGTAGGCGAAGTATTGGAAGTTCATATTTATTGCTCTTATTAAAAGTGGATAACCTAGTGCCTCCTCTAAACATACATAGATACATACATGCATACATACATACATACATACATACATACATGCATGCATGCATGCATGCATGCATGCATGCATACATACATACATACATACATACATACATACATACATACATACATACATACATGCATACATACATACATACATACATGCATACATACATACATACATACATGCATGCATGCATGCATACATACATACATACATACGTACATACATACATACATACATACATACATACATACATAATGCCCTATATTCTCGTGCACTCGATGAGAGGGCAACTATGGGTTGCTTCTTTGCCATTGAAGAGATGTCTTTCTTCCCAAGCATTAGTGCATATCCACTTGTGATTCTTCTATCATCTTTCATTCCATCCCAATGAGCATTTGTATCGGCTTTTGCCCGCGGTTAATAATAAAACGGATAAAATAGACCTTCATTGAGTGTAACCTTGAGATAATGGAGTACTATGTTTACTGCAACTAAATGTGGAACTTTAGGTGTGTTCATCAATTGAGAAAGCACACCCACTATATATTCTAGATCTAGTCTAGTAATAGTGGCATAGTTTAATGATCCAATGATAGACCTGTATAGAAGTGGATCAAGTACTTCATCACCTTCCACTCAAGTAAATTTTGTATTCATGTCCATATACTTCCCCTACATAATTCAAATTCCATTCCCTTTATATCTTATGTAAATAACTATAAAGTACATTAGATCTTCAAGCTCTGAGATCTTAAACTACTTCCCAAGCTTCCTTTTGATGTCCATGATACCTTCTGTGTGATTAGGTTATCTACATATGCACAGAATTAGAGAGATACTTCATCTTCCTTCTTGTAAAACAATGACGGATCTACTTTTCTTTGCTAGTATCCACAAGTGATTAGATACTCCACAAGTCTTTGATTCCATGCCCATGGGGCTTTCTTGAGACCATATATATCTTTCTTCAACCTGCAAATATATTCATTATTGAGTTTATCTTCAAAACCTTATGGTAGGTCCATGTATACGAGTTCTCCATTGAGGAGTGCATTCTTCACATCAAGTTGGTGCATCTTCCAATACTTGCTTGTTGCAATTGTAATGGTAGCTGCACCCACCCAAGGATTTCTCCAACGCTTATGACCAAGGTAGTGACCAAGGTAGTGACCAAGGTAGTGACCAAGGCAGTGACCAAGGCATAAAACAAGGCATACCTTGTCATTTGAGTCACCGAAGTCACTTTTGGCACCATTGGCACTGTTGGCTATGTGCGAGGGAGAACCTCAGTAATAAAGGAAGACAGATGTTCCCGATACTTCTTGGGAGGTCACCCCAAGAGCTTACTTGACCATGGCAGTCTCTTGCCACAAAAATACACTCTTCTGGTGGTTAGAGAAGAGGAAAGACTAAGGTTGACATTAACTTCAACAAGTTTTGGGCCCTCAAAGCTTCATTCTTTGCTTACAAAGCCTATTTTTGAAGAATTTTTAGTGTGATGTTTGGAGCTATTTTGGAGTACTTTCATGCATAGTTCTCATCAAAGAGGCTCAAGAACATCAAGAAGGGTGTTCATTGTACTTCTTTGACGATGAATGTTCATGTTTTAGAGTTGTTATTTAAGCCACACTATTTAATCTATAGGTTTCTTGAAAGGTCTTAGTTGTTGTGGGAGCAACCACTACAAGTCTATGGAAGCTTTTTGGGCCTAAAGAATAAAGTTGATAAACACTTGCACATGTTGTTGGTCAGTGATTGGGCAACAAATTGAGCCTTTTAGTGCCAGTTTATTGCATATATTGAGGACAAACACACTATGTATGCTTTTGTGGATACTCCTTATGTACATCCATCTGGTCATTGACATAGGAGTTATTTTTTTTATATAGTCTTTTACATTTGATAAAGAGGGTGGTGATGAGGTTTACTTAACTAGGGCATAAATAGATGTTGAGGTCTCTTCGGTGATGTGGGTGGAAGACTTACCTTGCCTCGCCATAGAAGATGTATGATAGCTGTTCATAGGTGCTGAAGAAGCATAGTTGGCTTTGATTGGTTAACTAACTATTTGTAGTGGAGTTAGTGACTCACTACGCATGTAAACATGTTAGTACTTTTATGGGATTTTGACACTAATCGTATGCTCATTTTGTAGAGGATACTCTAGCAAAGTTTTTGCAAATTTCTTCATTTTCTCAACTACATAGTGCTCGATTTAGTCCTTGATATGCTTATTGGTGTGAGCTCATTTATCCTCATATAATCCTTTTCGTTGGTCATTAGTGTTCATTGATTTATTTTTTTTGGTAAGGGTGCTGAATTCTCTTCCAAAATCTAACAGTTGGTCATGCTTCTTTGAACCTTAGTGGTTTTTGGACTCTTCTAGCTCCATTATCATTCTATTCATTTCTCCACCATCATGCCATCAAAGGTCCCCGGGACATCCGTTGGATTAGGGTCTTGTGCCTATCTTGTGAGGAGGACCTATAAATTTTAGGGAAAAGACAATTTTCATATCCGAAACTTTGATGGCAAAGACTTCGCTCTATGGAAGAATCAGATTAAAGATGTCATGATTCAGAGGAGGCAACAAAAGCTCATGACTGGAATCTCAAAGAAGCCTATCGACATGGATGAAGATGATTGGGATGGATTAGATGAAATGAAAAGGTTTACCATTCCATTGCAGCTGGTAGATAATGTTTACTTTGTAGTATTGCATGTGAAAGTGCAGAGGAACTTTGGAAGAAGTTTTGCAATACATATGAAAAAGAGACGACATCTGGTAAAGTGTATCTAATGAGAAAATTATATGACCTTCACATGAAGGAAAAAGATAGTGTTGCTCCTCATCTAAATGAGTTTGATGCTATATTTTCCTAGTTTAGGCTCAAAAAATGAATATGGCTAATAAAATGAAAGTACTCTTGTTGTTATGCATGTTGCCATCATCATGGGATACGTTTTGCATAGCTATTAACAATTATGCACCTGGTGGTAAACTCGTCTATGTTCACATATGTGGAGCATTCTTGAGTGAGGAGATTCGTAGAAAATCTATGGTTAACACTCAAAGTGGAGATGCATATAACGTCCGTGATTCTTATCAAGGAAAGAATCAGCAACATGGTAGGAGCAAGAACAAGGAAAAGAATGGCAAATGGAATAAAAGTAGAAGTAAATCAAGGAAGAGGCAATGTATCGAATGCGATTATTTTCATAAGAAAGGACATATGAAGAAAGACTCTTATGAGTTAAGAATGGTAAATGTACAGGATAGAATGCTGATGGGCATGTTAAACAACTACTTGCACCATCTACTTTGACTGTGAGGATTAAAGAAATTAATGCTATTTCTCATGATGCTAATATGTTCCCACTCAATAGAACTATGCTAACTGAGTCTCATACGACTGATTCTCTTTCCCACATGTGGGTGCTAGATTTTGGTTCTCCTTTCCATGTGCATCACACAGAGAATGGTTCTCTAATTATGCAACAAAGTCACTTGGTACCATGAGACTTGTTGACTCTTACATGTATGACATTCTGGGGACCAGAGATTTGGTTGTGCAGTTCCTTCAGGATTCAAAATTTAGTATGCATAATGTACACCATGTACCCCACTTATCTTGTAGTTTGATGTCAACTCGGTCAACTTGGTGACCTTGGTTATAAGGCAATCTTTTATGCTCAATTCTTTTGCATATGAAAGGGAAAAATGGTTATTGCAAAAAGCAAAGTTGGCTCACTTTATCCATTATTTGTATCATAGAAAGAACACCTATTAGTTATTATTGAAGAACCTATGGCTTGTATTTTACATCGCTATTTGGGCTAGATACCATGTAGTGGAATGGAAAATATTTCTTGCTTTGGCTACATACCTGTGTTATCTTTCTCTAATTTCTCATCTTGTGAGCATTGTCAACATGGAACAAAACTAGGAATGTGCACAAGATGCACATTGACTCTTTCTTTCAGCCTTTAGATCTCGTTCATACGAATGTGTGTTGTCCTATGCCCACAAGGTCATTACGTGGTTCTCTTTACTTCATCAGTTTTATAGATGATGCTACTAGAAAACTCTAGGTATATTCCCTACTTTCAAAAAATGGCTTTCTTTAGTTGAGACTGAAAAAGGAACTAACCTCAAAGCTTTTCGTTCAGATAATGGGGGTGATTATACCTCACATGAATTCTTAATGTTTTGTTAATCTAGAGGAATTTGTAGAGATTTTATAGCTCCTTATACCCTAATAGAAAATTGTATAGCTGAAAGGATGAATGGAACTCTTAAAGATAGATTAATTTCTATGCTGCATCATGCAAACCTTTCACAAGGCTTTTGGGCAAAAGCATTATTGATTGTAGTTCATGTGATAAACCTTTCACCTAGTACTGCGAAAGGTTTGCAAGAAGGGTCATGGATAGGGAAACCACCATATTATGATCATCTTGGAATTTTTGGGTGTGAAGCATATGTTCATATACCGAAGAATCTTAAACAAGAGTTAGACCATAAGTCAAAGAAATGCATTTCTCTTAGATATGCTTGAGAAGTAGAATTTGGATATCGCTTATGGGATCATGAAATAGAGTCAGTGATCAAAAGAAGTGATGTCATTTTGAATGAGTCTAAGATGCATAAATAACCCATTAACAAGGTTGAAGTGAGAGGAGTGTTATTTCGGGATACTAGTCCTCTAGTTAGCATGCATAAAAATGCTGCACATAGGGATGTCCAAGAGAATGTCCGATCAGATCAGTCTACAAATGTTCATGTTTACCAATCATTAAGATGCCCTACATGTGTCTCACATCAACCTGATAGATATGCTCTAGGCTTGGATTTTGTTATGCTAATAGATGCTAGTGAGCTTTCTTGCTACAAAGAGGCTATGCAGACAACAGACCATATCAAGTTCGAGCATGCCATGAAGACTGAGTTGGATTCTATTCACAACAATAGTACTTGGGAATTAGTACCTTTTTGAAAGGGCAAGAAATCTTTACAATGTAAATGGGTATATAAGCATAATTCACATTAGATAATGCTTCTCTAAAGTATAAAGCATGACTTGTTGCAAAGGGTTTTAAGCAACAACATGGTGTTGATTTCGAGGAAATCTTCTCTCAAGTGGTCAAGATGACTACCCTACGCATGTTGCTTGGATTCGTTGGAATAGACTAATCAGAGCTAGTCCAAATGGATGTGAAAACTGATTTATTGCATGGAGATTGTAGAGATGAGATCTATATGGAACAACCAGAGGGTTATGTAGTTCGTGGAAAAGAAAGACTATTTTATAAGCTCAAGAAAGATTTCATAAGGACTTTAAAAGGTCTCCTAGACAATGGTACCAAAAGTCTGATGCTTTTACAAAGTCTCAAGGATATTCTCAAAGCAATGTAGATCATCATCTCTAGACAAAGAGATGCTCAAAAGGCAACTTGATATGTTTGATATTTTATGTTTATGATATCTTGATTGCTAGGAAGTCCTCTTATGACTTGTCAATTCTCAAAAAGAATTTGAGTTATACATTTGATTTGACGGATTTGGGGGATGCCAAACATATTCTTGGCATGCATATTACTCGTGATAGGAGTAAAAGATGCATATACTTTTCTCAAAGTGAGTACATATCCAAAGTACTTCACAGGCTCAATATGTAGGGTGGAAAGGCATTTAGTAAACCTTTACCCACATATGTGAAATTGAGTAAAAATGATTGCCGGAATTTATATGAGGAAAAGGAACTCGTGACCAAGATTCTCTATTAGTGTGATGTTGGTAGTCTCATGTATGCTATGGTAGCTATGAGACCAGACATTGCATTTGCAATGGGAATTGTGAGCAGATATATGGTTAATCCTGGCAAGCAACATTCGGGAGAAGTCAAGATGATTTTGAGATATCTGAGTGGCACTAAGGACAAGTGTATATGCCTAGGTAGAGGAGAAGAATGAATTATTGGACAACTGTTTCCACCACATACGCAAAGTATGTTGTAGCAAGTGAGGCATGTAAGGAAACATTGTGGCTTTCTTGTCTTTCTTGTCATATGGGTCTACCCTAGCATGTACCTCATTTGCTTAGTGATAATTAGAGTGCCATTGCATTAGCTAAGAATCCAATCTATCATGCAAAAGACAAGGCACATTTAGGCGAGGTATCACTTCATTAGAGATTGCATAGCCACTCAGCACATTATTCTTCAGAAGGTTCATACTCAAGATAATGTTGAGATGCTTGGACTAAAGCTCTACCATAGGATAGGTTTTGACACTATTGTCGCATGATGGGGGTTGCTTGATTCATAATCTCACATAGTCACTTGTATACTATGTAACATGTTCATCAAGTGGGAGGTATAGTTTGTATACTTAAAATCAAGTATTCCTTATCATTCTTCGTTTTTCTCCTATACATACTTTGCCATAATTGCATCTAGTGGGAGATTGTTACCATTAGTGTCCATGTGAAAGTCCAAATGGCCACCATATACTATTGTATATGTTCTTTAATAAAACATATAGTGGTTCGGTTAGCCATAAACTAAATGTTCAACCGCATTTGGAACACCCAAAAATTTTGTGTTTGTGCTCCCTATGTATTGGCCTTCTAATGCAGAGGGAAATAGCACCATCATCACATCCTCACGATTTTGAAACCCGCAACCATGGCGTAAGGAGATACATCTCCTGGTTTGGTTATGTGTGTCCTTGTAGGCTGATCCCTTAAAGGTAGGGAATTTAATGTTCAACCTTGAGAGTAGATTCAAAAGGTGCTCCATTGGCGCTTGTACTTCCTCTGAAGTATCTCAAGGGAAATCCAATGACCTTATATGCTTCTCCTTTAAGAGTGAGATTGAAGTTAAATGAATACATAAATATAAGTGTTGAGGGGAGTTAAGTTGACTAGCCAAAGGGAACGATGATTTCTTGAGGCTCCGTTGTACACAAAGAGGCTCTCTATCTACTCGAGTGTGGATCATGTACACACTAGCAAGGTGCAAAAATGAAGAAGAAAATAATGAATAAAACAACTATTTACTATGCAAGGTACCTCATACAAAAAATGCAAGGGTCCCACTAGGCATGCCAAACTCTAGAGGGGGTACTAGGGTATTATATAACACAAAAATTGTGAGTGAAGCACTAGGGGTACCAAACTCTAGAGGGGGTAACTGGGTCTTTGATTCCAACACTCCTACTCAAGGGGAGTTCTCCTAAGTGAAGTATGCCATGTAACATGACTATGTGCATGTACCACAAGAAAGACAGACAGGACAGAAGAAAGTCATAGAGATGGATTACCATTATGGAAATAAGAGAAAATAGCCCAATTTAGTGTGATTAAAAATAAAGCTTCATGTCACAATACAATGGCCTCTAGCCACTCCAAACTTTGAAATTTGACTACTCCACACAAGGAAGGTATACAAAAACAATATTTGACATTTGCAAGAGACTTCAAGAAATACAACAAACTCTACTTACAAGAGCTATCCTAGAGTACCCAATATCACTATCATGCCAACTACCACCCAACTTTGAAGCCCTCGCTCTCTATCCACCAAAGAGAGGCTTCTTTCACAGTGGGCCAACTAGGACCAATAAACACATAATAATGAGGGGGTAGAACTATGGAAAACACACTCAACAGAAGCTTGATAGAACCATATAACACAAAAAGATTAAAAATGAAAAGGAGCTAGAGTCGATTCATGACAACTGTGTGCGTATCTCTCAACTTCATAAACCTTTGAATATCCCTCCTTGTTGATTGATTGATTCTCACATATATATCCAAACAAGTGCAAACTACTATTTATATAGATCTCTATGCCAGAAGAGTGGTCTCAACCAAATTCAACCATTTACTACACCAATATTGCTTATTGCATGTGTGCCACTCTAGACTAACAAAAGTGGAGGGAGAGTGGGATAGTTGTGGAAGAGTGGCCCAAATCAAGTAGTGACATGTTACTGACTTGAAACAGGTGCAACTTCAGAATATGGCCTTGAATGTGAGGATCTTCTTTACCATGAATCATTAATTCATTTTGAACTTTGGGTATCTCCACCAATTAGAATTGAATCCAACTCTGAATGTCATGGATCCTACTACACACAAAAGAGGAATCAACTTTTCAAGAGAAAACTAATTTTGGACAGATATGCTAGAAAACGAATTTTCAGGCTTTGGCTGGACGAATTGGGATGATTATTGTAATTCAAACAAAGGACAAATTCATAGATTTTTGGCAGAAAAATTCCAGCCCGCAATTTTGGTGCACAAGAATGAATTCTTTGGTTGTATCTTGGCGTGGAATTTTGTGGTTGAGGCGAATTCCGTGAGGAGGCCAGTTTGGAAGCTTTCGTAACATGGTATGGATTTGCAATGTGGGAATGGGGGTCATCCGCTTGTGGGTGTGCCTTTGGATAATGCAATGTGCTCCAATCTAGGTAACCTATGTTCAAATCCTCAACTTCAGCACTAAGCCTAAGATATTGGGAGCACAATATTTTGGTCGCGACCAATTGTTTTTTAGACATTTGATGAGCATTGAGGGATGAATTCTTTTTCATGAATTTGATGAGCATTGAGGGAAGAATTTCATGAGCAGCAACAAATTTGGTGTTCAAAAGGGTATTGGAAACTATGTATTTTTTGATATATCATGTATCCAGACAATGTCGAGGTAGAGTGGACAGCACGGTAGATTTTCTTCCTCCTTAGGCAGGTTCCAACCTTGCCCCTTGTAGGAACTCCACTCTTATTTTCGGGCACTCTCATGTGAGCATCCTTTTTGGTTTGGTGAAAAATTTGGCGAGCGCATCCTTCTTAGTTTTTTGATGAATTCTAGATGGTGATCTGAAGAGAATGTGTTAAAAGGACGAATTTAAGCATCTAAAAGGATGCATCCATGGGATCTACCGCCCAGTAAGGTGGAATTCAAAGGTGAATTCTTCATCTCCCGCCTAGCAAGGTGAAATTGAAGGTGAATTCTTAAGTAGATGAGCAGATGAATACCGATTTCTTCTCAAAGGTGAATTCTGAAAAAGAATTCTTGAGATGAATTTTTTAAAGGGTGAATTCTTTATCAATTGAACGAATTCTTCGCCAACATAGAAGAATATGAAGGAAAAATTCCTCTTGGGGCCAGTTTTTTGGTGCACTTAGATGAATTCTTAGGTGCTCTGATATGAAATTCTCTTTAGTGTTCTTGGTTGAAATATGTAGTGTTGTAGGGAAAATTCGCATGCCAGAGTCTAGTTTTTAGAGAAGAATTGATGTAGATGAATTCATATTTTGTTGAAGATGAATGCATTTAAATGATCATCAAATACTCCTGAAGAAAAATTGGAGGATGTTTGTGCTTGACTGCTAGAGACGAATAGAGAGTGATGAGTCGAACAATTCAGAAGCTTCGAACAAATTGCAAAATTTTCTTTTCCTCCTCTCAGGACAAATTCTACTCTTCTTAGGATGAAATTGATGTGCTTTAGAAGGACGAATTGGATTAGCTCAATTTGATGTCCTTTAGAAGGACAAGTTTTTTAACTTTGAAGGCGAAGTTTTAGATTCAAGAAAGATGAATTTGATGAGCCTTCTTTCCAAGTTCTTTTGTCTTTCTTCTCCTAAACTACACTCATGCTCTATATTTAGATTCTATTGAGGTTAGTGAAACTATTGGTTACATCTTCATCATCCATGAGATGACCTTCTTGTCGAGCATCCCTATGTATCCATTTTGTTTGATTGAGCCCGATTATAATCTGTATATGCTTCTATGGCAGTCATATGGCCTTTCACATGGACACTAATTGTAACAATGTTCTACTAAAGGCCAATATGGAAAAAGTGAAATATGGGAGACAAGTTAAAGAAGGATAACTGATACCTAAGTGTGTGTGTACAAACTATACCTCTCACCTAATGGGCATGTCACATAGTGTACAAGTAACTTAACAAAATCATGAATCATGTGATCCCCATCAAGTGAAAAAGCTATCTTATAGTAGAGAGTTAGCCATCTCGGATTCCTAGATCATCAAATTCCTTTTTCATGCATGGACAATAGCATCAACAATCACTTTTGTGACTAGGATGACAAGGTCTTTACCTTGGTTGCAACCTTAGATACAACCCTTTGAGAAAACCATGGGTGGGTGGAAGGGTGCTCGCTTTGCCTAGATAATGCAAACCTTTGTCATCAACTTGCTCTAATACAAATGAAGCGGTGTCATGGTGATGTAAAGTGGTGTATTATCCTTTAAAAAAGCTCCAAAGCGATGAACTCAAAGTAAGGTAATGGGCTCCAATGATGAGCATGATGCTCTGTATATACCTCCAAAAACCAAAGAACTGCACAATACATAGAGAGTATAAACTCAATTTTTCAAGGTTCTATAAATGTGGTCTAAGTTCAAGTCTATAAATTACAATGCCACTATATTTTTTATTAAAGAACATATACAAAAGTGTTAGAAAACTCTTTTGCCTTTTACATGCACACTAACAATAACATCTTTTGATTGGCTCTAGCTACCATCTGAATAATTGTTTTGATTGTAGCCATCATTGTTACAGAACCTAAAGATTTGTTCATAACATATATCACATGTCTAAGAAAATGCTATCCCTACAAGTCCTGATGTATACTTAACAAACCTACCATCTTGGTGCTTTAGAACCTTGAATAACTGCTTCTTTCCAATGACCATTATGTCTTTCTTCCTTGGAACTAATGTCCAAGTTTCTTCTCCTCCAAAGCTTTAATTTCTTTGTACATAGCCTCTCACCATTCTGTGCATGTATTTTCTTCTTCAAAGGATGTAGGTTCTTTGATATATATGTTAAATTTTCTATTCATGAATGAATCATATGGAATCCTCTCAACTAGACACCTTACCCTAAAAGGCATTCTTACTTGACATATGTATTTATCTCGATCTCTTGTTGTATATCTTTGAGGTCTCCCCCTTCTTTGGATGATGTTCTTCATTGAGTTGTATCCACAAGTATTCATCTTCTTCAATCCTAGTGATCTTAGCTTTACCTTTGTTCTTTGCATCACTTGTTGAATTCATGTAGGACTATCTCAACTCAATGTTGGGTGTCTTCTTGAGCTTGAATCCTTTAGTCCACTAAGAAACATGCTCTCTAGTTCTTAATTTCTTATTGAAAACCATTCCTTCAACATCTTTGTTAGCATGCATATACATATTTAAAGTTTAGCAAGGAAAAATTTATCAAATGTCACATCTCTTGATAGCTCTTTGGTTCTAGGGTTATAACATTTCTACCCCATTTTTGCACTTACATTACCTCATGAATACACATCTTTCTGATCTATCATTGAATTTACCCCTTAACTCACTTGGTATTAAGACATAAAAAGTATCAACCAAACACTCTAAAGTATTACACATTTCATATTCTATAAAAAGAAGGTTCATATGGTGTTGAAGCATGTCTACCTCATGTGGGTGCTCCCTTCATGATGTATATGGAAGTGATTGATGCATTTTCCCAATCGAAATCTCGCATTCCCAACCTGTTCATCATAGCCCTAAAACTTTCAACCTTATACCTATTCTTCATTCCTACACATTTTTTTAAGGCGTGAAGATGCATGTAATTGTCTCTTGACAACATTGAATTCCAAGAAATCAAAGAACCAATGGAAGAAGTAATCTCCCCCCCCTCCCCCATGTGACCTTAGACATTTAATATACCTATCACATTGCTTTTGTGCAGGAGCCTTGAACTTCTCGAACTAATAAAAGACATTTGATTTATACTTCATGCAATAAAGCCATGTCATTCTTGCACAATCATCATGAAGGTTATAAAGTATCTATAACAAGAATTTGAACTCTCCTTTATTCTTACCCACACCTCTCTATGAACCAAATCAAGTGGATGATAATTCACATGATTAATCCTATCAAATGATAACGTAATTTGCTTACCAAAAAGGCAAGATTCACACAATATAGGCCCCATAGCTTCTCCTCTAGAAAAGGAAGTTTTTTCTTTTTGTTTCCTTTAATTTAATATTCGCTTTCATACTGCTAGTGAAAAGAATTCTAGAAGCAATAATAGCATCACCATTTGACAGATCCTGAACTGTACATCTATCATCAACAAATTTTACAACCAAGCCGATCTTGGGTAATGTTGAAATTGGCAATAGATTTTTCTTGATCCTTGCCATAAAGAAAGCATATGACAATGTCAAAGAACTACCATCAATAGTATTCAAAATGAACTTATAAACCCCAATGACAGGATAAGATGTGTTGTTGGTGCATGTGATAGTACTCCTTGTAGGGGCAGGTTGAAGTCAACTTAAGAAACTATGCCACCAGGTAATATGTTTCATTGCTCCACTATCAAACTACCAAACATCTCATTCTACTGCAGACATATACTTTTCATGAGAAGAAAGGTCATAACTACAAACAATAGAACAACCACTCTAGCCTCTTTTTTCTTCGCCTCTTTTGAAGCTAGTTTTGGATAACTCTTTATGACATGATCATTACCTTCACAATATTTGGAAATTGTTTTCTCCTTCTTTGTTTTCTTCTCTTGTTTGTCTTCCTTCTTTTGTTGTCGAGCATTAGGAGCTTTCTCCTTACTAGTAGTTGAGAAACAATTACTTTTTCCCTTGTGACTAGCTAAGAGAGCTTGATTTGCAACACACATAATGGACGTGTTCTAGCTAAATTGATCTTCATGCAACATGAAAAACAAACACTAACTCCTATAAATTTTGGCTTTTGTATTAAGTCTTATCATCAATGGAATAGTAGAAGAAAAAATTTGATATAAATCACGAAGAACATAAGGGAGGGTCTACAAAAGTGAACTATCTAGGCAGACTTCATATGTAGAAATCAACAGCTCCTTCAAACCTTTGAAAAAAAATGTTCCATAGGATCTCCTTCATTCATATGCTCACTCTCCGACCATTTTTCGAGGTAAGCCATAGGAGTCTCATTTCTTGCCTGGTACAAAGTGGTAAGTGTATCTGAACCATATCCTTTCTTGTTTTGCAAGAGTGAATATGAGGGATAATGGCATGTTTAAGAGACAAAGCTATCAATGCATGTGTCTGAGCATCTCTACCATCCCAATGAAGTTGCTATACAATAGGTGCAGTAAGACCCACAACACGAATAGTAACCTAAAGATCATCATCTTCAACACCATCTACATCACTTTTAATAACTGTATTCAGAGGTGTAGTTGTGGGGTTGTTCAATACCCTTCACAATATTGAGCAATCCTTTTGTGACAAATACATGAAGCATCATATATGCCAACAATGGATAATTGGTACAATCCAACTAGTCCTCAGTAGCCAACATATGAAATACATCATTGATTTCAACCATGGAATCTAACTAAAATACCTTGGTGTAAAAAAAAAGATTATTTCTTAAGAAGTTGAACAAAACTACACTATCCCGCTCTCTTAAATGTGAAGTGCACTTTAAAATGCTTCTGGTAGCAAACCAAAAATCTATATATGTTTGGAAAAAAAGGAATACATGGCCTGCATAGTCGCTATTATAGTGTGTTTGGATGCCGAAAGAAGCTCAGATCCAGAATTTGACACCACATAACGAAGATGTTTTGAACTCCTCATCACCATGAGAATGCTCACCGAATTTTCTATGATTTTAAGATTCCGATCTCAAGAGTTTTAGGAAAAAAAGGGTTTCCCAATCTTTGGGAAGCCTTTTGTTAATTTGTAGAGGCTTAACATAGCACACAACACTAAATCGTACGTAGATATGCTAAAAGAGTACTTATGTTGCTATAGTTCCTTCATAGAGAAGACAAATAATGACCTTTCTTAACAGAAATTATGGTTGAAGTTTCAAAAATTCATGGACCTAAAAGTGGAGAGGTTCAATTAACTTCATTGAATTATATGACTTGAGTCCACAATTTTTCTTTTCATCAATATTAATTATATTGTAAATCTAAATCTTAATAATGAACTCAATGGGAAATAATATATTAATTTAACTTTTATCAAAAGATTATATTAATGAGAACTGCAGAAGGAAAGGAAAGACATGAGGTGATTTATACTTGTGTGTGTGTGAGAGACAGAGAGGGGAGAGGGAGTGTTTGTGTGTGTGTATGAGAAAGAGAGACATAGAGACATGTAGAGAGAGAGAGTCATAATGAGAGAGAGAAGGGGAAGATCCTTGTTTGCATGTGTGTGTGTGTGTGTGTGAGAGAGAGAGAGAGAGAGAGAGAGAGAGAGAGAGAAAGTGAGAGAGGAAGAGATTCCAGAGGGAATGAGATGCTATTGTAGATAAAAGCTGAGAGCTTGTATAGGTGGAGGCTAGGTTCAAACATATTGTGAACCTATTCACAAGGAAACACTATAGAACACTTAAAATAAGGAACCAAAATATGACCTAATGGTTGAAATGCAATATTTTGGTGAAGCTTACCTTGCAACGTACACAAATTTCTTATAAACATGACAAATTTATGTATTACATGTAGAAATAGCATTTGTGCATAACACATTTGCATAAAAATCCTCTCATTTCATGTTGAACTGTAAACATCAAAGAATATGCTCATAGAAAAAATCATACTTACTGCACCCACGAAAAATTTACTTGGGTTACTTGCTGAATGTAATGTTCATCTTCAATTTTCTTTCTTCATTGAATTAGAATTCGTTTCATGAAAGTGTGATTATGGATTTTGTGGGTCTGGTTTGTTCTGGTGGTCTTGGGTTCTTGCATGGTTAATTCGTTACCATGGACCCTAGGCTACGATGGCTGGTAGTGGTGAGTCTCTTAATCTCTTTGGGAACAGACGACTTATTTTCATTCTTCCAAAGGCATATGTGGTGAAATAATAGGAGGATGTAAAGAAGACCTCTCCCATCGGCCAACTTCTCATCCCTTTCACGAGGGTCGGGCAATGACGAAAAATAAAAGAAAAATACACACTTAAACTAAACCTATTAAGTGCCCCATAGGTAGAGAAAAGCTATGAGAGGATAGGGTGGAAGTCCATAAATTAAGTAAGTGAACCCGTATGTATACACATATGCATACTATGCAGTACTGGGCTAGAACACGCTTATCGAAGGAATAATCAATCAAGCCAATTTATATTTCATATGAGCACTCATATAAAATATTTCTATAATTGTTTTGTTAAGCAAAGTCATTTTCTTTTTATGAATTTCACTACCTCAAATCAGTATCAATTGTTGTATATGTACGATCACAGGTCCATGAAGAGATGATTTATAGATTGTTTAACATTCTACTAGTACTTGATGCATGTGTGCTTTGCTGTGTATGCACAAGTTTGGGAAATTTTCGTAATACATATCGTGCAATGCTTGAAAATTCCATCAATAAGAGTAACGATTCTTGTAATAATTATATCATGCTCGCTTTTAAAAGTTTCAATACTTTATCTTCCTGCGTATGGATTATCATTCGTCAAAAAAACTTCCATAATACGATGTTAGATCGTACAATCATAAGAATACATAACCATCATAAGAATAAGACCTCCTTTGAGACGGACGCATACGCATTCATGCATTATTTCCGTAATCTTAGTACCATGAAATAAGGAGTCAAACGCAGAATGACTCGAACACTTCGGAAACAAGAACACACATGCAAACCATTTTGCTACGGCCATTTGAAGAGACGTGTAAGTTACGATTACGACAATCGTGTTGCCTAATCTCATAAAAGTCATATCCATGAGCTACATATTTCGCATGGACTGTTGCAGTCTCGCATGGAGCACAAGGGATTATTAAAATATTCTATACTAGATTGGCAACATGTTGTAGTACATGTGATGTCATTGAGGTTCCTACTTTAGATGCATGAGCAGATGGAGCAAGGAGGTGATAACATCCATTTTCTTGAGCTCTAAATTAACCCAGATAACCGAGTTATCATAGATGCAGCTTCGATTGAGAACTCCTTGCAATGTCGTAATTAAGGCATCACGACTCTAATATCTAGGGTTCTTTTACTCGCAATGGAGTAGATATTTAGTAGGCCTTGCTCCAACCAATTCCCGAATGCATATACCGTCGAGACTATGTTGCGGAATATGGGTCTTCGCTTGGCTACTTTAGCTATGAACATGTAGAGAAAACCCTATGGAGTCTCTCAAGCTTTGTGTTCCCTACTGATGGAGTCCCTAAAAACAAATGGATAGGTCATCTGGGAAAAAAATTAGATTTTGCAATCTGAGGAAGGAGGCAAAAGGTTGTTTCGGGTTACCAAGAATGCACAAAGCCTTGACATTAAACTCAACATCTTCTTAATTCTTCTCGTCCTAATAGGACTCTTGCATGTAAGAAGGTAGGTGGAAGAGGTTCACGAGGTTTTCATTCAAGAAACGCTATGCCAGAATGAGCGCTCTATGGGTAGTGATGGGGAGAATAGCAAGGTTAGGAGTATGAAAATAAAATAAAAGGGAAAATTGTAATAGAAGCATCAGAGAGGGGAGATGAAGGAGGTCGTAGAAAATTGGCTTTTTCCAATGTTGTAGAGGAAGAACTAGAGCAAACGAAAGAGGTAGATCCGAAAGGAGAATTAGAGCTGCAACATGAGGTGCCCGTCAAGGAGGTTGGCCACACAAGACTATAAGAGGAGGAAACACTTGGGAAGTAGGATGTTGTTTGTAAATAGGAAGAAGACCTCTAGAGGCAAGCACAAAGTCAAAGGAAAGAAAAAATATAATGCACAAAAGAAGATAGTTCTCAGACGCACTGTGATACGGATGAATGCATGAAGATTGACTACTCATCACATTCAAATCCGTTGAAGCATTCACAAAAACAAGGTTTGTTCCAGTTCCCCAATTTTATGGAACTCCGGAGGAATCCATGGTGCAATCCATAGGGAAGAATGTAGTTACCTACTCTCGTGTCCCTTGCACAAATATTATATATCTGTAGTTTATAGAAGATTTTAAGATGATGGTAGGATTTCTAGCTCATACTAGTAGAATTTTAGCTCTACGTTCTATAGATATGGAGAAGGAAGAAGGAACATCAAGGCAGAATGAAAAATTGAATTGAATCTTACATGTAGAAAACGATCAGCCCATGTCTATGATTGAGGAGATAGAGGATAGTCTTGCTGGTAGAGCTAGTATCTGAGCCAAAAAAGTGCAAGCCATGGAGCGAGCTATAATGCATTCGGAAACCAAGAAAAAGAGATTATGTTACCACATAATTCAAACCTAAAAACAACCATAATTAGATTACAATAAGAATCAATGATTTTAACATGGTAGATTACATTACTAGTTAATAATTTACAATTTGTTGCGAATAAACTTAACAATGTTCTGGGATTAAAACAACTACAAGATGCTAAGAAGGTTTTGGTAGAACAAGTGTCAAATTTTACAAGATATATAAACTCAGTTTTCATATAACTTAAGGTCTTTAACTTAATTATTATAGTAGGTTAAAGTTAAAGACTTCGAGATTCCACAAAACAATGACAACGTCTTAAAGTCTTTGACAGTAGATTGAAGTTAAACACTTGGAGCTTCTACAAAACAATGATTAGACTAAGGTTATACTCTTCCTTGTTTGAAAGGAGATTTCCACAGTGCACTGGAGGTAGTAATAACTCAAGTGAAGGAAATATTATATTAATTGGAATATGATTGGGATTCAATCCTACATTCATGCTCAAAAGAGGATGATTACCTGGTATTATAAACTACGTAGTGGGTTTTTTCCACCATGTGTGGGAGTGTTACTGACGTGTCAGTGCGATCTTTTCATTTACACAATTTAATGTCTTTATGAACTTTATTGTCGGTGAGAGAGAGAGAGAGAGAGAGAGAGAGAGAGGTAACTAGTACAGACTATGCTCTAGTGCTTCTTTGTAGAAGAAAAGACTCTGTGCAAATAAAAGGCTCGCGGTAAATTCACTTCCATAATAAAAGGATTTTTTCCAGCGACATTTCTAACTATTGCTCGATTATGCTATGACTATGTATTGTTGATGTAACTCCATAGAGTGACTAGGGTATTAGTTCACTATGTTTGTCTGTAGACAATAGTTTGGACATCTCGTATCAGAAATCCCCATTCCCAAACCAGTTTGCATAGAAGGTTTGACTAATGCAAACACCATCAAGGGATAGAGTTGAAGCTTTAAAGCTCCAATAAACTTAAAAGGAGCAGCCTTGTGATAAGCTTGCTAATAGGCCAAGCATGAACCAATAACCTTTCATGCACGAAAACTAGTCAATGTATGGATTTTAGTATTTCCTCTTGAATTTAAAGCACCGGTTAGATCTAAACAATGCGAACGAGAATTGGTAAAAGAGAATGAAGTGGTAGATTTCTCTAGGAAATTAGGGTCCACACAAATACGGTCTTTACGGTTTTGGATTCTAACTCCAAACATAAAATTTTGTTAGATCATTTTGTGTCATGATGTCTTTTCAGCTTTAATGCGAATTGAACTCAGATTCTTCAATAATCTTCAAGTCAAAGGCTGTTCTTCTTTCACACGGCACATAGTTCAAGTTATTTTTTTTTTTACATGGAATTTCTCATTCTTCTTCATCAATAGCCTCAAAAATTCATGTCCGCAAAATGTTCACATTTCTTTCTCGTCTCCTCGCAACGTCAATGAACTAAATAATATTAAGCACTATAATACTTCACGTGAATCTCCTTTCCATATGTATCTATATATATATATATATATATATATATATATATATATATATATATATATATATATATATATATATATATATATATATATATATATATATATATATATATATATATAATTCCATTACCGTCCCACAATCAATACTTCCATGGATTGTAATGCTTATAGTGACTCATTTATGAATGATGAAGACTCAAAACGACATCTTAAACCACTTCTAATTCACATTTCAAAACCATGAAACGAGGGTAATCCTTAAGTGTTTGTGCAATCCTGTACGCTTCCTTTAGTTTATCTATATTCCACAATAATTTTTGTTTGATTTAAAAATTTTATTCAACATTTTTCATCGGAGTCATATCAATGACAATAATCTTGCTTCATGACGCTTCTCGCTAAAGATTAATGATCTTAATCCATTTTATATTGGAACATCATATAACACTTACGAAGAATAAATCCCAAATTTCCCAAAATCAAATCTGCAATATGAAGTATATGAAGTCGAGAACAAGATATTTCAGATATAGTTTAATGAAATGAGACATAGTTCGAGGAACAAACAGAACTTAAGTTGAACATCGAATTGAGCTAGCTAGTAAAGCAGATTCTGCATGGATGGAACGTAGTCATTCATATTTTCAAATCAGCACAAAATAAGAGGATTTCTATGGTAAATTAGAGTGCAAAAAAGAAAAAAACCGTTGTCATATGTGAGCACTGAAATATATCATGTGCAGAAGACATTTGTGTACATAAGAAGGTTAAATTAATGCACAGGAATATTGAATTTCAACCATTTGTGCATGTCTCTTTTTTGTCTTCTAAAGTGTTCTATAGAATTTCCTTTTGCATAGGTTGAACCTAGCCTCGTTCTATACACGATTTCAGTTTTTCCTCACACCAAATCAAGGAGGGATATTGAATGACATTATTGTCATAAGAAAGGACATAAGAACAAATATTTATATGCACTAAGAAACTTCTAGAGATAAAGTAAACGATGTTGATGGGAATGGTCAATAGATACCTACACCATCTACTTCAATTCCAAAGATAGAAAAATGTAATGCTTTTTTGATGATGTTGATGTCTTGACACTTGGCTAAGGCTCTTATGGCGGATTATCTTTCCCACACACGGCTTCTAGATTTTGACATTTTTCCATGTTACATCACATAGAGAATGCTCTCTACATATGCAGAAAAGTATAATTGTACCATGAGACGTGGTGACTCTTACCATTGTCGGGATTGGGGACTTGGTTTTGTAGTTCACTAATGGTCCATAATTTACTATGCATAATTTACATAATTTGGCTCATTTATTAATTAACTTGTTGATTTTGGGGACAAAGTGTTTTTGTATGCTCATTCATTTCCCATATCAAAGGGAAACGTGTTTATTGAAAAATGAAGCAAAATCCACTCACTTTATCCTTTATTTGTATCATAGAAAGAACACTTATAAGCGATCACTAAACAACCTATTGCTTGTATCTTGAATTGGAATAAAAACTACTTTTCATTTTGGCTACTTGTGTAACCTTTCTCTGATTCTCCTTTTAGTGCACATTGTATGGAAATCTAACTAGAAATGTTCAAAACATGCACATTTAGTCTTCAATTCACCCTTTAGATCTTATTCATAGAGTGTCATGTGGTCCTATACCTACAAGTTGATTATGGGGATCTCTCTACTTTAACACTTTCACAGATTTTGCCACATACCCTAGATATGTGATGCATGAGGTATTCCCTACTTTTAGAGAATGACTTACTTCAAATAAGACCCAAATTTTCAAAAGAGTTATGGGTAGGGAAACAACCAACTTCGAATCCTCTTCAAGCTTCTCAACGGGAAACATAAGTTTATGTACCCAAGAATCTTTGAGATAAGTTGAAATATAAGTCAGAAAAAATCATTTCTTTTTTGGATATGTTCAAGAGGTTCAAAGTGGGTTTGGTTTATTGGCTTTTTATTGGTCTATTGGCTCCTAAAACATGGTTAGTTATCAAAGGCCACCATGTCATTTTCAATGTTTCTAAGATGCATGAAAGACCATTCAGGAGGATGAAGTAAAGAGTGGTGCTTGAAGATATTAGTCATCGAGCTAGCATGCATAAGAATGATACATGTAGGAATGTTGAAAATAATGTTCAATCATGTGAGCTTTCAAATGTTCTATTCAAGAACCATTGTGGCATTCTACACGTCCTGCATCAACCTGATAGATATTTTCTGGGTTTGGATTTTGCTATAACTAATATCAAGTATTTTGGTGATGCCAAACATATTATTGGCATGCACATTACATGTGATAGGATTAACACATGCATATAGTTTTCTCAAAGATAGTACATATCTAAAGTACTTCACATGTTTAATATTTAGGGTTGATGGCTTTGAGTAAACCTTTACCTACATATGTGAGGTTGAGCAAGGATATTGCCCCAAACTAGATGAGGAAAAGGAATTCAAGACCTAAATTCCTTATCAATCTATTGTTACTAGTCGTACATATATTATGGTAGCTACAAGATTAGACATTGCATTTCTAGTGAGAATTGTGAGCTCATATATGTCTAATCATGTGAAGAATGATTAGAAAATGATGAATATGAACTTGAGATATCGAGCAACACTAAAGACGTGTCCATGCGTGGGTACAAGAGAGGCATCTATTATTGATTACATTGATTTAGGTTATGCTAGTTGTGTAGATAATTAAGAGTCTACATTAAGTTACATTTTTTCCACTTATTTGAAGGTGTTATCTCTTTGAGATCTCATCTTCAAGAATATATAGTTATTTCTAGTATTGAAGTAGAGTTACATGCAACCTGAGGCATGAAAGGAAACATTGTGACTTTCTTGTATCGTTTGTGATATGGGTCTACCTCAGGATTTATCTCATTTGTTTAGTGATAGTCAAGGTCCCATAGCTTTGACTAAGAATCTAGAATATCATGCAAAATACAAACACAATGAGGTGGGGTTACAGTTCATTAGAGAATTCTTATCATTTAAGTACATTATTCTTGAGATTTTTCATACTCAAAATAATGCTAAAAATTCTTTTACTAAAGTTCTACCACAAGATAACTTTTGACAATGTTGTCATTTGATGCGGAATACGTGATCCATGATGTTGCATGGTTCCATGTATACTTGTACATTTTTTTTTTAATATAAAGGAAGTTCGACATTAGCCTACTCTCCCGGACTTGAATTAAATAAAGAAAGAAAAGTACAAGAGAAAGGGACTAGTGCCCACGGGACCCCCCAAGTCCCTCAAAGCAAGGGAAGCTTTTACAGAGCCTAGAGGCATTACAAAGAAGGTTATTCACCCTCTCATCACCCTCATGCGGGGCCCACTTGGGTTTAATCTTGTTATTGATCAAAAGGAGAACTTGATGATGCTTGAAGGGGGGGGGATTTCTTACAGTTAACAATCCTTTTGCCAAGGAGGAATAATGATTTCTCAATTGACCACTCCTTCCATAGGACCTCCCCTCTGATGGCGTTCCAGAGGGTTGCGGAGCAGCCGATCACTTCTCCCAGCAAGGCTTGCTGCCAACTGAGATGTTTCTGAAGTCTTATTTTCATTCCAACTGTCTGCCAGAGTTTGTTGGAGTTGGGGCAGGTAAAGAAGATGTGTGGGACATCTTCGATAGACCGGTAGCAGCGTTTGCACCAAGGAGAAATCCCACAAATTTTGCTAGCCTTAAGGTTGGTCCAAATTCCATGATGAAGAATTTGCCATAAGAGGACAGACTTTTTGATTTCTATGAGGGGGTGCCAGATAGACATGAACTTCATGTCCCACCGAAGCGGCGTCCATGACAGGCACCACTTCTTATTGAGGTTAACCTAATAGTCAATGATTTCTTTGATGTTCGGGATTTTTGATAGCTATTCCCACTGTGCCATTTGAGACCAAGCAAGCTCGATGTGTCGTGTCCCATGAGAAGGCAAGTTTTGTGTCGATCCCAGGCGAGACATCTGCTTTGCAAAGTGTTCCATTCTTCATACGAAATGTTGATGCAAGGGTCAATATCCTCGAAGTTGATCCAGCGGTTGGTGTCGTGTTTCCAAAGATGTTTCCATTTTTTGAATCCTTTGTTCCATAACTTCTTGGCATTTTGAATGTTCCAAGATTCCACACTCCAGATGCCATGGATCGGAAACGAGATAGAGTCGTTTTGTCTGATACCAGCTGCCCACTTCCAGTCTTCACTAATTCTTGTGTAGCTTTTGAATTTATTCCAACTCTTCCATAGGGAGCATACGAGATTAGAGCCTTTCGGGAAGACGCGGATCGGGGAAAACAGCAAGGTCAAGATGTCGAGACTCTTCCAGTTTGGGAAACCCATGAGAGTCAACTCGTTCTTGTTTCTGAAGATCAACTTGGCCCATGATGCCTCCCCATTGCACCAAGCCTTAATCATCCATTTGGCTGCCATTTTGTTAGCCATGCACCCAATGTCCAGGATACCAAGTCCCCCACTATCTCTAGGGCTAGTGCAGATGGACCATTTGATTTTAGGGACCCCCCTTCTATTGTGATCGCCCGTCCAAAGGAAGTTTCTACAAATACTATCCAGCTTGGACAGATCTTGCTCTTTCGGTCTCCAACATGAAAGGAAATAAATGGTAGAAGAAAGGAGGAATGTGTTGATAACCATCGCAGGACAGTAAGATTGATTTGCATACCTCTCCAATAGTTAAGCTTGTTTTCGAGTTTGGCCAGCACCCAGTTCCACCGTTGTTCCATAGAGACGCCAAACCCCAAGGGGATCCCAAGAAGCCGAAAAATTTGGCCCTTAACCTTCCCATCAGGTGGGGTGCATTGTTTGCATACTTACACTTAGGTAGCGTTTATCATTCTTTATTGTCTTTTTTTACCATAGCTCAGTTTGGCCATATTGGCGTTTAGTTGGAGATTTTTACCATTACTTTCCATGTGAAAGATTAAATGGCTGCTATCACTTCTCTATATGTTCTTTTATAAAACATATAGTGTATTGGTTAGCCATAGAATTTAAGCACGATTCCATTTGGAATACCTACAAAATACGCAATCGGCATCCTTGGGTATTGTGTAGTTTTTTACGATTCTACATGTATGTGGAAAGTACCATGGGTGTTGCTTAAAGGTCCATTTTGTAGTATGAAAGCATCATCTTGAACCTCTCAAAAAGGAGAGTCCACTCGGTTGCATTGCCATCACACCGCCTCAACACTAAAAGAATGTGCATGTGTAGCCATATCAATGCCATGATAGGACATATGTAGTCATATCAATGCCTCCATCGGAAGTATTCAAATTCCACATTTAACCTTATGATAATGAAACTCAAATGGAGAGGGGACGTGTATCCTTAAAATAAACATGAGAGGCTATAGCTTCGAACCAGAAAAGTGAGCAGAAACATTCCTTCCATTTTCTTAATCAATCGTAATCATAATTAGACCTCTTGAATTGATGATAGCGATAGAGAATCGTATGTGAGTTTTATGATTCTTCAAAACACCTTTTGGGTTCTTATCTTGGGTTATTTATTTAAAAAATTTGACGAAGGAACACCGTTTCCCAATTTTAAGCTCACTTTAAGTAGGCATATCTCTTTAGCTACTCAACCTATATAAGATCTCGATAGCTTTTCATTGACTGTAGATTTTGTTCTTAACGAAAAACAAATTAACTCATTCTAACATATTAATCAATATAAAACTCTACTTTTAAAGTGGTTTTAAGTTTCTTGTTTGAAATTCTCCTAGCTATGCCATCTGGTAGACTACTCAACCTGTATAAGATCTTGATAGCTTTTCATTGACTGTAGATTTTGTTCTTAACGAAAAAAAAATATTTTTTGACCTCATTATAACATAATAATCAATATAAAACTCTACTTATAAAGTGGTTTTAAGCCTCTTGTTTGAAGTTTTCCTAGCTATGCCATCTGGTAGACTACAGGTGTTTTGTTGGACCTTTAGCCAATGTCTTGACTAAGTAGGAATTCGAATCTTTCCCAATAGTTAGGTGTATACATATATGTAATCTTTTCAATAGGCAAGAAAAAGAGTCTCTCCATTTACACGTGAGCTATCATTTTGAGAATCGTATTTAAGGACTTGGAGTGGTACTTAGATCAGGCTATTTTTTCTTTTTCTTCTAGTTTAGGTAGTGTGTACGAGGCACACACTCCCATGTTGCATGCAAGATCCAAGCATGCATATGCATATGAATTACTACCTCATGAGAGAGAACGAGTTTACACACGTAGTGAAGGTTGAGTATGTAAACATCAAAGAATTCAATGGGAAAAATGGTGTATTATGTAGAGGTGATCACCATAGGGCTAAATGAGGAAAAGACTTTGAATGTTTTGAAAAAGCAATGGAACGAAAAAGGTATGCTAAACGTGAAATAAATGTTGGCACGAGACGTTTCTGTGAGGTGTGAGAATTTTTCTTCCAATTTTTTTATAGGATACGAAGACACATGTGAGGTTTGAGAGCGCCATACTCACTTCACCTTGAGTAAGATCAAACTCAGCCTGCATATATAAGACAACAACTACTCTTCGATAGCACTTATCGCGGTGCTTGTGCTGCGAGATAGAGAAACAAAAATACGTATATATTGACAATCCATTCCTATAAATCAGGACACATTGTTTTGAGAGCCCTAATCCGTTAGTTTGCTTGCGTAGAAGGCCTCCTGACCCCAATACTCTTGTGGGAGATTCAAATCTACCTGTAAAAACGTTGTAGTCTAGTCGAATCACCTTCGTGAATGTGCATCTTTGCATGCGCACAAGTAGTGTGCTAGTAAGAACGCTTTATCATCAGTGTAGAGGTTCAAGTTCGTGTTGTCGAGATTCTTTATATTCTTTACAATAGAGATTTCATGGAAGTGTTCAAAGACTTGGATTGATTTGTTCTTTGAACTTTGTAAATGATCGAAACTATGTATAATGGTAGTGGATTCTAATAAGGACTTCCATCTTTACTCGTATAATAGTGTTGAATTCCCACATATCATATATTAACCCCTATTTTTAAACTACAGATCCTATGGATATTATGTATCTTGTCCGCCTCCATTCAAATAGGGACCTCCAAAATCTAGACACAATCAGAATGAATGATAAGATCATAAGATATTTGAGAAACTCCTTTTTACTACAATATCTAGTAAAATTTCAATTTTATTAGAGATAACAAATCCAATCTCAAAAGGATACTGGATCTCAAAACCTCTTAATACTAGCATTGTATTTGGACACTTTAGTGTCCTTGGATGTTTTAGTATCCATGGACACTTTAGTTTCCTTGAAAAGAGACATTACTGGATGAATATTCTAGATTACTAGAAGCAACCATTTAAAAATGTAAGTATAGAGCATGTTAGCACAAGGGTTGATAGTTTTCTTTGAGGGACATATTATATAAAGACTTATTCATAAACTTTGTGATGATAAATTTTAGTATTGCACAAAAAGTATAGTGATGCAAGTGTTGATTCTTTAGCAAAATCATAATTTCCCATTTTCATTATGATAAATCTAATAAAATCTCTTATTTTATGTACTAAAAAGGTTTTCATTCAATAATTAGAGATATTTATCTTTTTTTAATAGATTTATGGCATAAAACTAATCTCATATGTGCCATGATAGTGTTTTCATCTTTGAAATATTTTTCAAAGTAATGATATGAACATGAATTTTTTTTTTTAATATCAAACTACTATTTAAAACTCTAAAAGGTAGAATTTTATTGTTTCAAAAACTAAAGAGTCAAATTTCCTTGTCCTTCTTTCTAAGATTAGGGTTTTAGGGTTTAGTATTTCAAATTTAAGTCCTAGTCTCTTTTATTAGGGTTTTAGGATTTTAATACGTAGATAACATATATACACAAGCACACATATACATATAATACATACATACATGTAGATACACATGCATACAAAAATATACATATTTTAGATTTAAATCTTTAAGATTAGGGTTTTAGGGTTATAACACCTACATAAGTTATATGCACACATACACATGCACATGTAATACATATATACATAAATAAACATAAATAAATATAGAAAGAACTAGTGTTTTAAACTATTTAATTAAATATATATAATTAAATATAATTAAGTAAAGAAAAAATCTGAATATATAAATAAATATATATATATATAAGGTAGGATAATTATATA
Organism: Ceratopteris richardii; assembly: GCA_020310875.1. Classification (NCBI taxonomy): domain Eukaryota; kingdom Viridiplantae; phylum Streptophyta; class Polypodiopsida; order Polypodiales; family Pteridaceae; genus Ceratopteris; species Ceratopteris richardii. The sequence goes on along the minus strand of CM035424.1, from coordinate 147,924,438 downwards.
GATAATAAAATATGATAAGAACTAGTATTTTAAATAAATAAATGAAATATATATGATTAAATATATAAAAATAGGTTTAAATTTAATCATTTTAAATAGAGTGAATGTATGTACAATACACAAACACACATACTTATATACCTATCTATATTCACATATATATACATATACACATATATACACATGCATACATATATATACATGTTTTAGTTCTAGGTCATTTGGATTAGGGTTTTAGGGTTTTAACACGTACATAACATATATACACACATACACATACACATATAATACATATATACATGTATATACACATGTGTATAGAAATATACATAATTTAGGTCTAGATCTTTAAAATTAGGGTTTTAGGGTTTAGGCATACATATAACTTAATTAAGAGGAAAAAAATCTGAATAAATAAATAAATATATATATAAAATAGGATCAATCAAGAAAAAATCCAAATATATAGATAAAATAGGATAGCTATATAGATTAGGGTTTTAAAACTAGGATTTTAAGTTTTTTTAGGTATTTAAGTATTTAGGTCTTTAAGAGTTAGATTTTTAGGTTTAATAAAAAAACAAATGTTCTAAAATGTTCTAAAATGTCCATATTATAGCAGATGGCTTCTTTGGATCCTGAAGAGAGAATGGCATGTCCTTGCACACAGTGCAAGTATCAAATTTATCGGAAACGACGGATTTGTACTGCACATGTTAGAGAGTATGGATCCTTTGATAGGAGTCAACTAGAAAACCTACGCTATCATTTGCATGGTCCCCCAGGTGAGCAGATGGACCCAAATGACATTGCACCGGTAACCTCTCGTGGACAAAAGAGAGCAAAAAGGGACTTAGACGTAGAAGCAAGCACTAATAATATTACACAAAATGAACATATGGAAGAGATGCTTGAAGCATTTTATGAGATGGAGGAAGATCATGATGGTGAAGAAGGTGTTGACGAGAGTTTCATAGACACAACAGAAATTCCACGATCAGAAGTTGATGAAGAATATGAAAACATGTGAAGATTTGCTCGTTTACCACTTTACAATGGAGCAAAGATATCTGTACTATGTGCTTCACTTGCGATGCTCAATCTGCAATCCATTTATGGATGGTGAGATAGTAGTGTCACTGAATTGTTCAGGTAAGTGGAGAACAAATTGGCTTTCATTGTTGTATCACAATAACTTCATTTACTAATATCATTTTAATTGCTTATTGCAGGCTTCTTAAAGATCAAATTTTTCCAGAGGGCAATGACATGCCTCCAACACGTGGAGATGCGATAAAACTTTTACAGTCCATTGGAATGGATTATACAAAAATTCATGATTGTCCGAATGATTGCATTCTCTTTCGGAATGAGTATGAGCATCTCCACGTATGTCCAAAGTGTGGAGCAAATAGATTTAGGGAAGACGTTATAGGCGAAGCAATCCCCACAGGTTCTTCGCCACTTTCCTATCATTCCACGAATTAAGAACATGTTTAGATGCAAATCTATAGTTGAGTTAATGTCATGGCATACAAAGAGCAGGTCTACAGATAATGTAATGCGAGTGCCAGCTCACTCTGATGCTTGGAAGCACATAGATAGTAAGTGGCCAGAGTTTGCTAGTGAGCCTCGGTCCATACGTCTAGGCCTAGCTATGGATGGACTGAATCCATTTGTATTACGCAGTTCTTCATGGAGCACATGTCCTACATGTTTGGTCAATTATAATATCCCACCATGGTTGGCCACAAAGAAAGGTCATTTATTCTTAGCTCTTATTGTAGCAGGTAAGTATAAGTTAAAAAAACATGGATGTATATCTCGCACCACATGTGGAAGAACTGCCCATTTTATGGGATGGGATCACTGTGCGTGACATGTCTCAACCTATAAGACGACGAGACGTGCGATTGCAAGGCATACTTATGTGGACAATGCATGATTGGCCTGGTTATGCTGAATGTTCAGGTTTATCGATTTCAGGTTACCATGCTTGTCCTTTATGCAGACCACGACTCCAAGCACGCTATTCCAAAGCACTATGTAAAGCTGTCTATGAAGGACATCATAGATATTTGCCTGATAGGCATGTTTTACGTGAAGGGCAAATTGGTCGACAAGCGCAACACCAAATGAAAGCTAGCGATTGGAAACAACTGGACGATTCAGAAAATCCAGTTGCTGGCATGAAACGGTTGTCCATTTTTCATGAACTCCCTTATTGGAGTGAATTGGTGATCAATCATTTTGTAGACCCGATGCATATTTTCAAGAATGTGGGAGAGATGCTTTGGAAAACTTTGATCGGAAAGAAAGAAAGCAAAGCACAAAGGGACGACCTAGAAGAGCGAGGTCGTATGCGAGAGTTGTGGGCAGTTACTAAGCCCAACGGAACAGTATCGTTACCAAGAGCTCCTTGGGTGCTTCGCAGGATGGAAGAGCAACAAGTGAAGAAAAAAATTTCAGAGTTTCGTACACCTACTGGATGCATGAGATGTCTAAAGACTGCTTTCACAGGAAACGACAATCTTGCAGGACTCAAGTCTCATGATTGCCACAAGTTTTAACAGTTTGTGCTCCCTATAGCCCTAAAAGATTGTCTTTCAAAAGATGTACGAAAAACCATTTATAAAATTAGTTCTTTAGTACGGTGGATATCTTCTAAAGAGATAGATAGAGATAGCATAGAGAGTGCGAAACTCAATGCTATCGAGGCTGTTTGTATGGTAGAGAAAAATTTTCCCACAAGTATTCTCACTATTCAACTTCATTTACTGGTTCATGTAGTAGATGAAGTTGCAATAGCAGGAACTGTCCATAGTCAATGGATGTTCTTCTTAGAGCGCTTTATGAAGACATTAAAAGGGTTTGTTCAACAGAGAGCACGTCCAGAGGGTAGCATGGCAGAGGGATCGCTTGTACAAGAATCTCTTGTATTCAATACTGAGTTTCTACGTATATCGGATCCCGAAATGCCTCGCTGATGGAGCGACGATGAAGATGTTCGTCTCGTAGGCAATGAACCACAAGGTAAAGGATTGCAAAGAAAAATGGATGTTCGTCTCGTAGATTGAGGTCACGCTCTGGAGCAGGAGGTTCTAGGAGTGGATCTACAGGTAGGTCTGGAGGCGAAGGAGGCGGTTGTTGTGGAGGCAGTGCGACGGACGTTGTGTCGCCCGCTTCTACTCCTAGGATGAGTACCTTAGATGTAGGTACGCCACGCAGTACACCACGCAGTACACCACGTAGTACACCACATACACCTTGGGGTGCTCATGACCATGATGAATCCAAGGTGTATAGTATCCGAGATGGAGCTCCGGTGATGGATGCGGCTGGCAAAGCAATCAGTGCATGCATACGACAGCTTTGCTCCATCTAGTTTGGACACTCAATCATGCTGAAATGGAGTGAATAGGATAAAGATCGGAAGAATTATATCACACAGACGATTTACCAGGAGTTTTGACCAGTCGATGGACAGTCGATTGTCAATTCAGAGTGGATTCTGCACACCGCACGTGAGGTCATGTCGCATCGACGATTCAAGGCTCGTGATGCATTCAGAGAAGGCTTACCAAAGCCTGTGTGGTTAGATGCTGAGGAGTGGGACATGATTTGTGATGAGCAGCAGCAGACTCCTGATCGATATCGCCAGCAGCAAAATGTTGCAGCGACACGTCTAGACACGATTGGACCGTCACATTTGGGCAGCGGTGGATATGACACTATGCGTCATGAGTTTGTAAGTACCATTTCATTTATTGAATTTATTTGTGTTAAATTTCTCATATATATTTTTCTAATCTTTTTATATTTGTTTCACGAGCTGGCAATGGGTCGTCCTCCAACACGAACGGAGGAGTCTTATGGATATAGTCATGGGTTGACTGCACTATTGTAGGACTTGGAGGGATGCGGTGCGGTAGTTTCATGGGAGCATTTGCGATGAGGTAATTTTTTTATAAACTTGGTTTTTACTTGTTTGTAATTTTCATGTGAATTTATCTCATTCCATTAATGTTCTTTGTTGCAGGACTGTTGATATGGAACGTTCTTTGCATGTGTATGGCAGTGGAAGACCAATATTTTGTATTTGATTTCCATATGGCAATACATTGCTTTTCCACATTTTGTAAAGGCATCATATATGACAGGGGTTTGCCACACTCTTGTACATGCTTCATTATTGAAATATATAACTTCTTTTGTACATGTTTCATTGTTCATTCTGATTATCGATCTCTTTTGTGTACAGTAATACTCTGTTTCATGAAATCATATTTCGGTTGTCATTAGAGTACACAACACATGTACTCAATTTTTTGGGGCAGAGTGTATTGTCTTTTGTTCAACAACATCATGGTAATGTTGCTGTAGCAAACGACAAAACACTCTGCCCAAAAAACATTTTGCAGGTATGGTCGTCGGTATACGCGACGGTACTCCCAGTAGTGTCATCGGAATAACCGTCGGTACACCCAGGAGGGGATGCAGCAGAAGCCGATTACCGACGCATATACCAACGTTTATACCGATGCATATACCGACGCCTATACCGACGTTTATACCGATGCCTATACCGACTCTTTGGTACCAACACGCAAACCGACCTTTACACCGACGTCGTGGCAAATAAAGCCGCGTTCATTTTCCTCAGTAAAAACCTCGGTATACCATCGATCTATTGTAGTGTGAAGAGAACAAATGACAAGATATGTTTGATGTGCATATATGTAGATGATCGTCTTGTGAAAAGTAATGAAAATGTAGGGATAAGGACCATCAAAGAGAAGCTTGGAAGAGAGTTCCAAATCTTAGATTTAGGTGTGCTAATTTACTTTATTGGCATTGGGGTGATCTATGGGAAAGAAGTTATCTATCTCTCTTAAAAGGAGTATCTTCAAGATGTGTTGTTTTGGTCTGGCATGATAGATTCCAAACCAATAGCTCAACATAAATTTTAAGCAAGGAAGATGGTAAGAAGTTCAAAGTTCCTACACTATATAGGAGCATTGTGGGATCACTTCATGCATGCAACCACAGATACACATCTCAATCATGCAAAGAGAGTGTTAAGGTATGTGAAAAGTACAATTAATTATGGGTTGCAATATAGGTATGATGAAGAACTTCGAGTAAGAGCATGGAGTGATTTAGATTGGGCAAGGAGTGTTAATGATACAAGGTCAACTTCCCGCTATGTTTTCATTCTAGGTACAAAAGAAATTTCATGGATGAGCAAAAAATATACCATGTTTGCATTGCATTTAACAGATGCTGAATATAGAGCTTTAACCCTCACTACATGTAAAGCCAATGTGGCTTAAGAAGCTCTTCAATGATCTTGGTATACAATTGGGACCAATTCTAGTTTATGGAGATACCATGTCAAGCTTAAATCCTGCTAACAATCCCATGTACGATGCAAGGAGCAAGCACATTAAGGTGCATAACGATTATGCACAGGAAAATATTGCAAGTGGGGACATTAATGTTCATTTTCTTGGTACAAAGGGCCAAGTTGTAGATATCTTCACCAAAAGCTTGGATGTGACCATGTTAAAAAGTCCTCATAAGCTCAAAGCTTGCTTGATAAGGACACTACCACCTTAAGCTTGAGGGGGATTGTTGAAAATGTGAATTATGCAAGCTCAAGGTGGATAAAGGGGTCAGATGACCTTAATGTGGGGCAAATTCATAACTTAAATAACTTAGGGCAATCTCAAGGTCGGGCAAGGCACCTAAGGTGGTGGAAATGTTAGGAGGGGCAACTCAAACCTATAAGAGGAGGTCAAGAGACACTAAATGTGTGGAATTCTTGTAGGTCATTGGAGACTAAGAGTTATATACTCAAGGAGGCTCAAGGAGAGAATCATCCAAGGGTCAAGGAGCTAAAACGAAGCAGCCCAAGCCAAGAAAAATGAAGAAGAGGGCATTATATACACAGAGGAGAAGTAAGAAGCTCCCTAGCATGGGTAATAATGAGGTTTCAAGACACCAAAGTTGAGAACAAGGGTTTGAGACAACAAGGATGTGATTTAGAGAGATTCAAGAAAATGTTTGAGGGTGAGGACATCAAATCAAGAGGAACTAGAGAATTCCGGAATTGATAATTGAAGACAATGATCTTTAAAATGGAGAAAGTGTTGTAGGTTCAAGAAATGATAGGAAGGAAATGGTTGAACCACACCCTAAGAGAGAGATTAAAAAGTAATCTTAGACCAAGGGTTTTGGTCAAGTGGTAACCTCATCGAACTCCTACTCGGTAGGTGAAGAGTTCAATGGCCATATATATATACTTATTTCAAATCCACTCTCAAGAGTTAAAACACCTATGATGTTTTCTACTCCAATTTCTATGAGGATTAATAATGTAGTTAAATATGGTGTTGTGGTTTGGTCACCTTCTCTCAGATATGTTCTGTCATTCATTGTATCTGTACATTGTATCTGTGAAACGACGTTTCTGTGAAATGTTGTTTTCTGGGAGATACTATTTTCTGCGATGTTCTCTCTTTTGATCTCGTGGTTATTTTCTTCGATGCTGATCGTACGAAACGAAGGCATATATGATAACAGGTCTCAAACGGCCTTCTGTTCGTCATCAAGGAACATGTCTTGACAAACGAGATGATGAAAGACAACAGAAGTGTGTAATCATGAGGTTCTTATTCTACGCATAATGAGAGGATAATGAGTATTCTTGTTGCGACAAGAAAAGGGCAGGGAGAATCCTTTCATGCGGCTGGATGGCACATCATCTAATTTTGTTTCGCATACATGCAAACATGTTTCTTTATGACGCTTTGATTGCGGAAGACAATAAAGAAGGCGGCATCATATGTACTTTATACACAGGGGCGGCAAGTTATATTGTGCGGAGATGTCTCGGCACCATATCAAGACGAGTGCAAAAGCGTATTGGGAACAGAGCACGCTTTTTTCATATTATTCTATCTGCTTAACGTTCAATGGTGGGTTTGAATTTCACTTTCTATTTGTGAAGGTGGATGATTGAGGGAGACGTTCTCAACAGATGTCTCAAAGCTTTCGATATCACAGACATATCGGAGGCACATGGCTATAACAGGTGGTTGATGGTTGATGAGACATTCGTTACAGTACGCCTAATAGGACACGAATGATAGCCCCCAACTCCATCTTCTTATTATTGAACGCCTTATAGCACGTCAATGGTAGCCCCTAGCTCCGTCTTCTACATTAACTATCGGTTGACGAGCAAAAGGAATTACCACTATTGTTTGGAAAGAATAGAGTGCCTGTGAATTGTCAGGTAACACATATTCTTGGTCAGAAGCTCAATAAGGGAACTAGTTGCTTTTCATGAATAAATATATAGGCGATATTATCATTCGAAAGTATCATTCCATCGCGACTACCATCTTCCTTCTTTATTTTCAATGCGTGTAGTCCCATGTGATGAGCGAGTATTCTCATTATCTTCTTTTGATCTCGGCTCATGAAAGAGAGGGTTCAAAAAACTTTTAATTATTTCTGGGAACCAAAGATGAGGAGAATGATTAGATAATTATACAAGGAACAGAACGGGTATTCATTTGTTCGTACATTAAGATGTGATAAGAAAAATATACTCAATTGTGTATGGAACGATCTCAAAAACACAAGATCTCAATCACTCAAGAACAATGAAAGAGAGAAAAAATTACACAAGACACGAGAAAATCTGACGCAACAGAATGGACAATACCTGAAATAGATAGAAAGAGATAGAATCTTGTATTATAGGTTTGAATCGCATACAATACCTTATGCAACATAGCTTTGTGGAGAAGCCTTGACCTTCCAACCATCCCCAACCAATCTCACCCTCACAAGGATGACGTTTTATTTGCGCCCTTCTCTTGGACAATGTGAGCATCTTTGAAAAAACAATTCATCATCCCTGATGAAAGAAGCGCATGATTTACTGAGACAACAGAAGTCATGTCTCACATTTTTTCATGCAAAGCTTTGATAAAAAGCATGTGGTTTAGTGCTCTGATGTTTTCTTTAGAGACAACTATCACAAGTAGAACAGAAAAGGAAAGGAAAGACTTATACGAGGATTACTAGAACATGCATGAGAACACATATGCAAAAAGGTACAAGTTGTAATAATAATAGGAAAAACCATTTTTATATTTGAAGTGCTCAAAAGATGACAGTCTTATGGCTTTATAAACTCACTAGTAAACTCATCCAACAGTCCCTGAATGTTGACACATCCATCAAGTTTCAATAGTTGGAACCATGTACTAAATTTGTTCCAAGCAATGTGAGTCGAAATGCTTCTATTGAATGGAAAATTCATCTACTTGATCAGCTTGAAGAACTTGCTTATATTCAGCCATGTGCTCATATGGATCTCTGGAACCTTGATGCACTTAGCAACCAGAGAAGGTATTGTTCTTCTACCCACATCTGGTGGCCGAAGAGTAAAATAAAAAATATGATTCAAGTTTCCCATGCATTTAATTCCAAGGTCTTGCAAGAGAAAATGCACCTCTTTCTTGAAATCATATCCCAAACCTTTCTAGAAATTGATTCTTAAACCAAGAAAGGTATTGTTCTTCTGCCCACATCTGGTGGTCGAAGAGTAAATTCAAAAATATGATTCTAGTTTCCCGTGCCTTTTAGTTCGAAGGTTTTGCAAGAGAACATACACCTCTTTCTTGGCATCATATCCCAAACCTTTCTAGAAATCCATTAAACATTTTTAAACATCATCGTCGCTTCAAAGAATGATCTATCGTTCCATCATTAAAAATACTATACTTGATCAAAATCCTCACTTTTGGAATTTTGACTCGTAGGAAGTCTCAAAACTTCTTATCCTCTCATGTTCCCAGACACATTGTACAATCTTAAGTTGAATATGCACTTTATATAAAATAATATATGTTCTTTAAGAGAATAAATGATATCGTTGATTCACAAAAAAATCATTTATTTTTTCATTTACCATATTCTAAGTACAACCAAGTGTATTCAACTTCTTCAGCGAGGTACATCTTTTTACGTCTTTATGAACGCAAGACATAAGTGTTAGTGAACGTATCCTTAAGCTTTATCGTAATGTTTCCAATTAGGCCTTGAGTGTTCTTCGTCTTTTGTTGTGCTTCCACAATCACAAGTTATACCCAATCACAAGCTTCGAATCACTCAAGAGAAGTAGAAGAGAGAAAAAGAAGAAATGTGCACATGACAAGAAAAAATCCAACCAATAGATTAGACAAGATGTGATATAGGGATGGAGAAGATTTGATATTATAGATTTCAATCATATAGAATACCTCTTACAAAATAGCTTCATAATGAATCCATGACTTCTCAACCATCTTTGAGCTATGAGAATCTCGTTCACATTGACAGTCTCAATCTCGCTCTCACTCACAATCTCACTCTCAATCACAATCGCAAGGTAATTCGGTTTTCTTGCATGATGCAATGATCCCTTCAAAACAAACTTGATCCTTTCTCCTTTATGAAGTTCATGATTTTTCAAACTTAGAAAAACTTGCACCTCCCCATGTTGCATGCAAAAAAATAATAAAAGTCATGTGTTTCAGTAGTTTGTTGTTCTCCTTTGAGGCAGTTGTCAAAATTAGAAGGAAAAGTAGCAGATAGACATTATCCACAATATTCTTGAGCACATTTAAGCATTACAATAACATATTTGAATAAAAATAGAGAAGAAAAAATAGTACGGAATTCCAAATCTCTAATGAGAGGCAAAAATGTTACGTTTCTTGATCTGCACAATAGTGTTAGACATGGCCTAGGTCCAAATCGGGCTCCAAGTATCAGTTTTGAGTCCTAAAAGTTTTGAAAATTTAGAGAGAGAAAAATCAAGGATTTATCTTAGACTAGATTAACACTAGAGCCCAAAATGAGATCTTTAACACATCATTCAGGAAATTTTCACATAGACACTTTTGTTCTCCTATGCTTGCTCTACCTTTCTCTGACACATCATGGTCCCTGATTCTTTTATCGTCATGTTCAAATTTTCAATCTAAAAACATGATTCAATTTAGTTTTAGAGAATATAAAACTTTTCATTCCTAGATTTTCTATATAAGCTAAAATGACCTAAGAATCCATTCTAAGAATTACCCACACTATCTTTAACAGAAAGATCAAAATCATTTGTTTCACTATCCAAATGCCTATTAGATTGTTTTCCATCGGAGAAAACTCTCAAGGGAGTCAATACTCACTATCCTATATGAGTGAGGCCTTTCTCCAATCCATAGAAATATATCCTTTTTCTTTCCACCTCCTTCCTCCTCTCAATGGTCTTTGATCAGTACCTCTAATTTTTTGATTCCATCTTTGAATTCCTTCGCTCCATATGCATAACAACAAATAATAAGGTGTACTATACTTTGCCAGCCAATCTTATCGCTCAAAGATTTCTTCAATAGACCTTTTTCATTGGCATGAGTAATTAGACGATGAAAGGTTTGATCCCTTTAACGAGTTTAGGAGATTTGATTTTTTCAGAGTTACTTAGGTCAAGTATAATCTCATATAATAGCAAGTATTTTCTCCATAATATCCATTTATTATCTTTAATATCTATCCATGGATTTGACTTGAGATCTTTAACTCATACCTTCATGAGTTTTTATCCTCCTTGAGTCTTTAAGAGAATGTTGACCTTTTCAAAGCCTTTAAATATTCTTTTATGGATGAACAACTGTATGTCATCCCTTGCATCTCGCCCTAATTCATTTCATTTGTCCTCAAGTTCCTTGCAATGGATATGCTTCAAAGATTTGACTAACTTACACATTTTTTACCGCCAATTTGGAATTTGTTCATGAATTGTGGTCCTACATATCTGGCTCTAAAGAAATTTGGCTTTTATGTTTTATATCTGCATATATATATATATATATATATATATATATATATATATATATATATACATATATATATATATATATATATATATATGTATATATACATATATATATATATATATATATATATATATATATATATATATATATATATATATATATATATATATATATATATATATATATATATATGTATATATACATATATATATATATATATATATATATATATATATATATATATATATATATATATATATATATATATATATATATATATATATATATATATATATATATATATATATATATATAGCAAGGGTTTACGATTAACATTCGTATATATACATAAGTAGCGATAACTTAGGATTTAAGGATTTTTATTTTTTTATCTATTGAAATAAATAAAAAATAAGGTTTGATTTTTTATACTAATATATACGTTCTCGGTTTTCCCCATTAGCTGGTTATAGCTTGGAATTTGATTTTTCACTTTCTTTTCACTACTTTTATAACCGGTTTCGACATAGGTATCATGTTTCTCAAGAGATTTTAAGAATTTTGCGATTTCCTCGTACATAGAGATTTAATTAATGTGAATAAAATGCTTCTTTTCTTTCCCACTCGTTAGCTCTTGTAAATCTAACATCCTATCAACAAAAAATTATTTTATTGAAGATTGATAAGATTTGTTTATCATGATGAAGAAACCTACAACCATGGAAGTTTCTCTTTAGATATGCAACATATTTTTCACCGTTTCTTTAATTGTAAAATGCATTAAACTGGAATAACTTAGAAGATGAAGGTTCTCTAGAAGTAGATACGAATATATGTACAACATATAACTTTTCATGACTAGAGCTTTCATAATCATGAATTTTTAAAAATCACTTCATAAAATTTGATCTTTCAAGTCATTAGGAATAGGCTTCGTCCTAAGAGAAGACTTATTCCTAACACGATCCACACACATGGTAATAATATAAACTTCCCTCTCACCATCTTTACTTTGAATTCTTGCACAAGTGGACCCATCTTCTACGTCTCTCATTACCAACCTTAGAGGAGTGATGTAAGTTTCCCAAGCATTAGAGAGTAAATAGAATTATCCTAGATTGAGAACGTTATGGTAATCACTCATATCATTGAATAAAATTTGTACTTGTTGACATGCTCGATAAAGGTTGTCTACATCATGTTCACAGCCCAAAAATGCCATCATTCTTTCCTGTCACTTAGAGACTTGTCTTTCAAGTAAAATTCTTTAGACATAATTTTAATCTCAGCTACATGGTCAATGAGGAAACTCAAAAGAGTATTAAGTTTGTGCAACCGAACATGTGTTTCTATCATGGCAAAGGCCTGATATTTTTTTGCATCATGGTTTGATGTAACCCTTCTATGTATATATTTTCAAGTGAACATGGTTGCACTCTACATTCTCTCTCGCTTCAATAAGCTCTTTTTATTTTTATTCTTGAACTTGTGAAAGCGACATTGGTGTATCCTCTTCCATCTGTACTTGGGCTTCAACTATCGGTAGTTATTTTCATCACCGTAGATTATTAATGAATTTCAAAAGAATCCCTTTTCTCTATACCTAAAGCCTCACCGAAATTAAACATTCCCACACTATCAAGCGCTCCCTGCTTAAGGACCTTCAATGCCTTTGCTCATGTATGCATAACGGTTTGCAATAAAATGATAATATGTAAGCTTCTATATCTAACAACTTTGCCTTAATTATTTCCTTTCTTCGTGTTTGTTTGGGATGAATCTTACTTGCCTTCGAGTTTTGATGGTAGCCCTTGAGATTTCTCCCATTTTGAATGTTTAGTTCATCATCTACATTGTCCACGTCCACCCACATGCGAGAATTGTCTTCTTCAAAACTCTTCTCTTTACATTTGATTTTTCTATTTCATGGTGCTTATCTTGATGAGCCTTCATCCATATTTGAATCTTGACCACACAACTCTATGTATGTTTGTGTATCTTCTATGTCATGGCTTCTCCTAGCTTCAATTTGACCTTCAACCTAGACATCTTCCAAAGGTACATACCGTGGTAATCATTCATCAAACTTCACATCCCTTGATAAATTGAGCTCTTTAATCTTTGTATTGTAGCAACTATATATCGTTTTCTCACCTGCATATCCTATTGAAACACATTTTTCAGCTTAAGCATCCAACTTACTTCTTAATTGAATACATATGAACCCATCATGTGTACATCCAAATGCATTCAGGCCCGATACATCATGACTTTCTACATACCATGATTCATAAGTTGTAGATGAGCATATACTTGATGTTGGATCTCTTCTCATGATATAAATGTAGTAATGGCTGCAGTATGCCAACACCGATTCAACATATTCATGATGAAGAATTTGCCATAAGAGGACAGACTTTTTGATTTCTATGAGGGGGTGCCAGATAGACATGAACTTCATGTCCCACCGAAGCCGCGTCCATGACAGGCACCACTTCTTATTGAGGTTAACTTGATAGTCAACGACTTCTTTGATGTTTGGGATTTTTGATAGCTATTCCCATTGTGCCATTTGAGACCAAGCGAGCTTGATGTGTCGTGTCCCATGAGAAGGCAAGTTTTGTGTCGATCCCAGGCGAGACATCTGCTTTGCAAAGTGTTCCATTCTTCATAAGAAATGTTGATGCAAGGGTCAATATCCTCGAAGTTGATCCAGCGGTTGGTGTCGTGTTTCCAGAGATGTTTCCATTTTTTGAATCCTTTGTTCCATAACTTCTTGGCATTTTGAATGTTCCAAGATTCCACACTCCAGATGCCATGGATTGGAAACCAGATAGAGTCGTTTTGTTTGATACCAGCTGCCCACTTCCAGTCTTCACTAATTCTTGTGTAGCTTTTGAATTTATTCCAACTCTTCCATAGGGAGCATACGAGATTAGAGCCTTTCGGGAAGACGCGGATCGGGGAAAACAGCAAGGTCAAGATGTCGAGACTCTTCCAGTTTGGGAAACCCATGAGAGCCAACTCGTTCTTGTTTCTGAAGATGAACTTGGCCCATGATGCCTCCCCATTGCACCAAGCCTTAATCATCCATTTGGCTGCCAGTTTGTTAGCCATGCACCCAATGTCCAGGATACCAAGTCCCCCAGTATCTCTAGGGCTAGTGCAGATGGACCATTTGATTTTAGGGACCCCCCTTCTATTGTGATCGCCCGTCCAAAGGAAGTTTCTACAAATACTATCCAGCTTGGACAGATCTTGCTCTTTCGGTCTCCAACATGAAAGGAAATAAATGGTAGAAAAAAGGAGGAGCGTGTTGATAACCATCGCAGGACAGTAAGATTGATTTGCATACCTCTCCAATAGTTAAGCTTGTTTTCGAGTTTGGCCAGCACCCAGTTTCATCGTTGTTCCATAGAGACGCCAAACCCCAAGGGGATCCCAAGAAGCCGAAAAATTTGGCCCTTAACCTTCCCATCAGGTGGGGTGCATTGTTTGCATACTTACACTTAGGTAGCCTTTATCATTCTTTATCGTCTTTTTTTACCATAGCTCACTTTGGCCATATTGGCGTTTAGTTGGAGATTTTTACCATTACTTTCCATGTGAAAGATTAAATGGCTGCTATCACTTCTCTATATGTTCTTTTATAAAACATATAGTGTATTGGTTAGCCATAGACTTTAAGCACGATTCCATTTGGAATACCTACAAAATACGCAATCGGCATCCTTGGGTATTGTGTAGTTTTTTACGATTCTACATGTATGTGGAAAGTACCATGGGTGTTGCTTAAAGGTCCATTTTGTACAATGAAAGCATCATCTTGAACCTCTCAAAAAGGAGAGTCCACTCGGTTGCGTTGCCATCACACCGCCTCAACACTAAAAGAATGTGCATGTGTAGCCATATCAATGCCATGATAAGACATATGTAGTCATATCAATGCCTCCATCGGAAGTATTCAAATTCCACATTTAACCTTATGATAATGAAACTCAAATGGAGAGGGGACGTGTATCCTTGAAATAAACATGAGAGGCTATAGCTTCGAACCAGAAAAGTGAGCAGAAACATTCCTTCCATTTTCTTAATCAATCGTAATCATAATTAGACCTCTTGAATTGATGATAGCGATAGAGAATCGTACGTGAGTTTTATGATTCTTCAAAACACCTTTTGGGTTCTTATCTTGGGTTATTTATTTAAAAATTTTGACGAAGGAACACCGTTTCCCAATTTTCAGCTCACTTTAAGTAGGCATATCTCTTTAGCTACTCAACCTATATAAGATCTTGATAGCTTTTCATTGACTGTAGATTTTGTTCTTAACGAAAAACAAATTAACTCATTCTAACATATTAATCAATATAAAACTCTACTTTTAAAGTGGTTTTAAGTTTCTTGTTTGAAATTTTCCTAGCTATGCCATCTGGTAGACTACTCAACCTGTATAAGATCTTGATAGCTTTTCATTGACTGTAGATTTTGTTCTTAACGAAAAAAAAATATTTTTTGACCTCATTATAACATAATAATCAATATAAAACTCTACTTATAAAGTGGTTTTAAGTCTCTTGTTTGAAGTTTTCCTAGCTATGCCATCTGGCAGACTACAGGTGTTTTGTTGGACCTTTAGCCAATGTCTTGACTAAGTAGGAATTCGAATCTTTCCCAATAGTTAGGTGTATACATATATGTAATCTTTTCAATAGGCAAGAAAAAGAGTCTCTCCATTTACACGTGAGCTATCATTTTGAGAATCGTATTTAAGGATTTGGAGTAGTACTTAGATCAGGCTATTTTTTCTTTTTCTTCCAGCTTAGGTAGTGTGTACGAGGCACACACTCCCATGTTGCATGCAAGATCCAAGCATGCATATGCATATGAATTACTACTTCATGAGAGAGAACGAGTTTACACACGTAGTGAAGGTTGAGTATGTAAACATCAAAGAATTCAATGGGAAAAATGGTGTATTATGCAGAGGTGATCACCATAGGGCTAAATGAGGAAAAGACTTTGAATGTTTTGAAAAAGCAATGGAACGAAAAAGGTATGCTAAACGTGAAATAAATGTTGGCACGAGACGTTTCTGTGAGGTGTGAGAATTTTTCTTCCAATTTTTTTATAGGATACGAAGACACATGTGAGGTTTGAGAGCGCCATACTCACTTCACCTTGATTAATATCAAACTCAGCCTGCATATATAAGACAACAACTACTCTTCAATAGCACTAATCGCGGTGCTTGTGCTGCGAGATAGAGAAACAAAAATACGTATATATTGACAATCCATTCCTACAAATCAGGACACATTGTTTTGAGAGCCCTAATCCGTTAGTTTGCTTGCTTAGAAGGCCTCTTGACCCCAATACTCTTGTGGGAGATTCAAATCTACCTGTAAAAACGTTGTAGTCTAGTCGAATCACCTTCGTGAATGTGCATCTTTGCATGCGCACAAGTAGTGTGCTAGTAAGAATGGTTTATCATCAGTGTAGAGGTTCAAGTTCGTGTTGTCGAGATTCTTTATATTCTTTACAATAGAGATTTCATTGAAGTGTTCAAAGACTTGGATTGATTTGTTCTTTGAGCTTTGTAAATGATCGAAACTATGTATAATGGTAGTGGATTCTAATAAGGACTTCCATCTTTACTCGTATAATAGTGTTGAATTCCCACATATCATATATTAACCCCTATTTTTAAACTACAGATCCTATGGATATTATGTATCTTGTCCGCCTCCATTCAAATAGGGACCTCCAAAATCTAGACACAATCAGAATGAATGATAAGATCATAAGATATTTGAGAAACTCCTTTTTACTACAATATCTAGTAAAATTTCAATTTTATTAGAGATAACAAATCCAATCTCAAAAGGATACTGGATCTCAAAACCTCTTAATACTAGCATTGTATTTGGACACTTTAGTGTCCTTGGATGTTTTAGTATCCATGGACACTTTAGTTTCCTTGAAAAGAGACATTATTGGATGAATATTCTAGATTACTAGAAGCAACCATTTAAAAATGTAAGTATAGAGCATGTTAGCACAAGGGTTGATAGTTTTCTTTGAGGGACATATTATATAAAGACTTATTCATAAACTTTGTGATGATAAATTTTAGTATTGCACAAAAAGTATAGTGATCCAAGTGTTGATTCTTTAGCAAAATCATAATTTCCCATTTTCATTATGATAAATCTAATAAAATCTCTTATTTTATGTACTAAAAAGGTTTTCATTCAATAATTAGAGATATTTATCTTTTTTTAATAGATTTATGGCATAAAACTAATCTCATATGTGCCATGAGAGTGTTTTCATCTTTGAAATATTTTTCAAAGTAATGATATGAACATGATTTTTTTTTTTAATATCAAACTACTATTTAAAACTCTAAAAGGTAGAATTTTATTGTTTCAAAAACTAAAGAGTCAAATTTCTTTGTCCTTCTTTCTAAGATTAGGGTTTTAGGGTTTAGTATTTCAAATTTAAGAGTTAGTCTCTTTTATTAGGGTTTTAGGATTTTAATACGTAGATAACATATATACACAAGCACACATATACATATAATACATACATACATGTAGATACACATGCATACAAAAATATACATATTTTAGATTTAAATATTTAAGATTAGGGTTTTAGGGTTATAACACCTACATAAGATATATGCACACATACACATGCACATGTAATACATATATACATAAATAAACATCAATAAATATAGAAAGAACTAGTGTTTTAAATTATTTAATTAAATATATATAATTAAATATAATTAAGTAAAGAAAAAATCTGAATATATAAATAAATATATATATAAGGTAGGATAATTATATAGATAATAAAATATGATAAGAACTAGTATTTTAAATAAATAAATGAAATATATATGATTAAATATATAAAAATAGGTTTAAATTTAATCATTTTAAATAGAGTGAATGTATGTACAATACACAAACACACATACTTATATACCTATCTATATTCACATATATATACATATACACATATATACACATGCATACATATATATACATGTTTTAGTTCTAGGTCATTTGGATTAGGGTTTTAGGGTTTTAACACGTACATAACATATATACACACATACACATACACATATAATACATATATACATGTATATACACATGTCTATAGAAATATACATAATTTAGGTCTAGATCTTTAAAATTAGGGTTTTAGGGTTTAGGCATACATATAACTTAATTAAGAGGAAAAAAATCTGAATAAATAAATAAATATATATATAAAATAGGATCAATCAAGAAAAAATCCAAATATATAGATAAAATAGGATAGCTATATAGATTAGGGTTTTAAAACTAGGATTTTAAGTTTTTTTAGGTATTTAAGTATTTAGGTCTTTAAGAGTTAGATTTTTAGGTTTAATAAAAAAACAAATGTTCTAAAATGTTCTAAAATGTCCATATTGTAGCAGATGGCTTCTTTGGATCCTGAAGAGAGAATGGCATGTCCTTGCACACAGTGCAAGTATCAAATTTATCGGAAACGACGGATTTGTACTGCACATGTTAGAGAGTATGGATCCTTTGATAGGAGTCAACTGGAAAACCTACGCTATCATTTTCATGGTCCCCCAGGTGAGCAGATGGACCCAAACGACATTGCACCGGTAACCTCTCGTGGACAAAAGAGAGAAAAAAGGGACTTAGACGTAGAAGCAAGCACTAATAATATTACACAAAATGAACATATGGAAGAGATGCTTGAAGCATTTTATGAGATGGACGAAGATCATGATGGTGAAGAAGGTGTTGACGAGAGTTTCATGGACACAACAGAAATTCCACGATCAGAAGTTGATGAAGAATATGAAAACATGTGAAGATTAGCTCGTTTACCACTTTACAATGGAGCAAAGATATCTGTACTACGTGCTTCACTCGTGATGCTCAATCTGCAATCCATTTATGGATGGTGAGATAGTAGTGTCACTGAATTGTTCAGGTAAGTGGAGAACAAATTGGCTTTCATTGTTGTATCATAATAACTTCATTTACTAATTTCATTTTAATTGCTTATTGTAGGCTTCTTAAAGATCATATTTTTCCAGAGGGCAATGACATGCCTCCAACACGTGGAGATGCGATAAAACTTTTACAGTCCATTGGAATGGATTATACGAAAATTCATGATTGTCCGAATGATTGCATTCTCTTTCGGAATGAGTATGAGCATCTCCACGTATGTCCAAAGTGTGGAGCAAATAGATTTAGGGAAGACGTTATAGGCGAAGCAATCCCCACAGGTTCTTCGCCACTTTCCTATCATTCCACGAATTAAGAACATGTTTAGATGCAAATCTATAGTTGAGTTAATGTCATGGCATACAAAGAGCAGGTCTACAAATAATGTAATGCGAGTGCCAGCTCACTCTGATGCTTGGAAGCACATAGATAGTAAGTGGCCAGAGTTTGCTAGTGAGCCTCGGTCCATATGTCTAGGCCTAGCTATGGATGGAGTGAATCCATTTGTATTACGCAGTTCTTCATGGAGCACATGTCCTACATGTTTGGTCAATTATAGTATCCCACCATGGTTGGCCACAAAGAAAGGTCATTTATTATTAGCTCTTATTGTACCAAGTAAGTATAAGTTAAAAAAACATGGATGTATATCTTGCACCACTTGTGGAAGAACTGTCCATTTTATGGGATGGGATCACTGTGCGTGACATGTCTCAACCTATAAGAAGACGAGACGTGCGAGTGCAAGGCATACTTATGTGGACAATGCATGATTGGCCTGGTTATGGTGAATGTTCAGGTTTATCGATTTCAGGTTACCATGCTTGTCCTTTATGCAGACCACGACTCCAAGCACGCTATTCCAAAGCACTACGTAAAACTGTCTATGAAGGACATCATAGATATTTGCCTGATGGGCATGTTTTACGTGAAGGGCAAATTGGTCGACAATCGCAGCACCAAATGAAAGCTAGCGATTGGAAACAACTGTGGGATTCAGAAAATCCAGTTGCTGGCATGAAACGGTTGTCCATTTTTCATGAACTCCCTTATTGGAGTGAATTGGTGATCAATCATTTGGTAGACCCGATGCATATTTTCAAGAATGTGGGAGAGATGCTTTAAGAAAGTTTGATCGGAAAGAAAGAAAGCAAAGCACAAAGGGACGACCTAGAAGAGCGAGGTCGTATGCGAGAGTTGTGGGCAGTTACTAAGCCCAACGGAATAGTATCGTTACCAAGAGCTCCTTGGGTGCTTCGTAGGATGGAAGAGC
This sequence comes from Ceratopteris richardii, assembly GCA_020310875.1. Classification (NCBI taxonomy): domain Eukaryota; kingdom Viridiplantae; phylum Streptophyta; class Polypodiopsida; order Polypodiales; family Pteridaceae; genus Ceratopteris; species Ceratopteris richardii. Next base: position 147,904,237 of record CM035424.1, on the reverse strand, counting down.
AACAAGTGAAGAAAACAATTTCAGAGTTTCGTACACCTACTGGATGCATGAGATGTCTAAAGACTGCTTTCACACGAAACGACAATCTTGCAGGACTCAAGTCTCATGATTGCCACAAGTTTTTACAGTTTGTGCTCCCTATAGCCCTAAAAGATTGTCTTTCAAAGGATGTACGAAAAACCATTTATAAAATTAGTTCTTTAGTACGGTGGATATCTTCTAAAGAGATAAATAGAGATAGCATAGGGAGTGCGAAACTCAATGCTATCGAGGCTGTTTGTATGGTAGAGAAATACTTTCCCACAAGTATTCTCACTATTCAACTTCATTTACTGGTTCATGTAGTAGATGAAGTTGCAATAGCAGGAACTGTCCATAGTCAAAGGATGTTCTTCTTAGAGCGCTTTATGAAGACATTAAAAGGGTTTGTTCGACAGAGAGCACGTCCAGAGGGTAGCATGGCAGAGGGATCGCTTGTACAAGAATCTCTTGTATTCAATACTGAGTTTCTACGTATATCGGATCCCGAAATGCCTCGCTGATGGAGCGACAATGAACATGTTCGTCTCGTAGGCGATGAACCACAAGGTAAAGGATTGCAAAGAAAACTGGATTTTCGTCTCGTAGATTGAGGTCACGCTCTGGAGTAGGAGGTTCTAGGAGTGGATCTACAGGTAGGTCTGGAGGCGGAGGAGGCGGTTGTTGTGGAGGCAGTGCGACGGACGTTGTGTCGCCCGCTTCTACTCCTAGGATGAGTACCTTAGATGTAGGTACACCACGCAGTACACCATGCAGTACACCACGTAGTACACCACGTACACCTTGGGGTGCTCATGACCATGATGAATCCAAGGTGTATAGTATCCGAGATGGAGCTCCGGTGATGGATGCGGCTGGCAAAGCAATGCATGCATGCATACGACAACTTTACTCCATCCAGTTTGGACACTCAATCATGCTGAAATGGAGTGAACAGGATAAAGATCGGAAGAATTATATCACACAGATGATTTACCAGGAGTTTTGACCAGCCGATGGACAGTCGATTGTCAGTTCAGAGTGGATTCCGCACATCGCACGTGAGGTCATGTCGCATCGACGATTCGAGGCTCGTGATGCATTCAGAGAAGGATTACCAAAGCCTGTGTGGTTAGATGCTGAGGAGTGGGACATGATTTGTGATGAGCAGCAGCAGACTCCTGATCGATATCGCCAGCAGCAAAATGTCGCAGCCACACGTCTAGATACGATTGGACCGTCACATTTGGGCAGCGGTGGATATGACACGATGCGTCATGAGTTTGTAAGTACCATTTCATTTATTGAATTTATTTGTGTTAAATTTCTCATATATATTTCTCTAATCTTTTTATATTTGTTTCAGGAGCTGGCAATGGGTCGTCCTCCAACACGAATGGAGGAGTCTTATGGATATAGTCATGGGTTGACTGCACTATTGTAGGACTTGGAGGGACGCGGTGCGGTAGTTTCATGGGAGCGTTTGTGATGAGGTAATTAATTTATAAACTTGGTTTTTACTTGTTTGTAATTTTCATGTGAATTTATCTCATTCCATTAATGTTATTTGTTGCAGGACTGTTGATATGGAACGTTCTTTGCATGTGTATGGCAGTGGAAGACCAATATTTTGTATTTGATTTCCATATGGCAATACATTGCTTTGCCACATTTTGTAATAGCATCATATATGACAGTGGTTTGCCACACTCTTGTACATGCTTCATTATTGAAATATATAACTTCTTTTGTACATGTTTCATTGTTCATTCTGATTATCAATCTCTTTTGTGTACAATAATACTCTGTTTCATGAAATCATATTTCGGTTGTCATTAGAGTACACAACACATGTACTCAATTTTTTGGGGCAGAGTGTATTGTCTTTTGTTCAACAACATCATGGTAATGTTGCTGTAGCAAAAGACAAAACACTCTGGCCAAAAAAATTTTTGCAGGTATGGTCGTCGGTATACGCGACGGTACTCCTAGTAGTATCATCAGAATAACCGTCGGTACACCCAGGTGGGGATGCAGCAGAAGCCGATTACCGACGCATATACCAACGTTTATACCGATGCATATACCGACGCCTATACGGACGTTTATACCGATGCCTATACCGACTCTTTGGTACCAACGCGCAAACCGACCTTTACACCGACGTCGTGGCAAATAAAGCCGCGTTCATTTTCCTCAGTAAAAACCTCGGTATACCATCGATCTGTTGTAGTGTGAAGAGAACAAATGACAAGATATGTTTGATGTGCATATATGTAGATGATCGTCTTGTGAAAAGTAATGAAAATGTAGGCATAAGGACCATCAAAGAGAAGCTTGGAAGAGAGTTCCAAATCTTAGATTTAGGTGTGCTAATTTACTTTATTGGCATTGGGGTGATCTATGGGAAGGAAGTTATCTATCTCTCTTAAAAGAAGTATCTTCAAGATGTGTTGTTTTGGTCTGGCATGATAGATTCCAAACCAATAGCTCAACATAAATTTTAAGCAAGGAAGATGGTAAGAAGTTCAAAGATCCTACACTATATAGGAGCATTGTGGGATCACTTCATTCATGCAACCACAAATACACATCTCAATCATGCAAAGAGAGTGTTAAGGTATGTGAAAAGTACAATTAAATATGGGTTGCAATATAGGTATGATGAAGAACTTCGAGTAAGAGCATGGAGTGATTTAGATTGGGCAAGGAGTGTTAATGATACAAGGTCAACTTCCCGCTATGTTTTCATTCTAGGTACAAAAGAAATTTCATGGATGAGCAAAAAATATACCATGTTTGCATTGCATTTAACAGATGCTGAATATAGAGCTTTAACCCTCACTACATGTAAAGCCAATGTGGCTTACGAAGCTCTTCAATGATCTTGGTATACAATTGGGACCAATTCTAGTTTATGGAGATACCATGTCAAGCTTAAATCCTGCTAACAATCCCATGTATGATGCAAGGAGCAAGCACATTAAGGTGCATAACGATTATGCGCAGGAAAATATTGCAAGTGGGGACATTAATGTTCATTTTCTTGGTACAAAGGGCCAAGTTGTAGATATCTTCACCAAAAGCTTGGATGTGACCATGTTAAAAAGTCCTCATAAGCTCAAAGCTTGCTTGATAAGGACACTACCACCTTAAGCTTGAGGGGGATTGTTGAAAATGTGAATTATGCAAGCTCAAGGTGGATAAAGGGGTCAGATGACCTTAATGTGGGGCAAATTCATGACTTAAATAACTTAGGGCAATCTCAAGGTCGGGCAAGGCACCTAAGGTGGTGGAAATGTTAGGAGGGGCAACTCAAACCTATAAGAGGAGGTCAAGAGACACTAAATGCGTGGAATTCTTGTAGGTCATTGGAGACTAAGAGTTATATACTCAAGGAGGCTCAAGGAGAGAATCATCCAAGGCTCAAGGAGCTAAAACGAAGCAGCCCAAGCCAAGAAAAATGAAGAAGAGGGCATTATATACACAGAGGAGAAGTAAGAAGATCCCTAGCATGGGTAATAATGAGGTTTCAAGACACCAAAGTGGAGAACAAGGGTTTGAGACAACAAGGATGTGATTTAGAGAGATTCAGGAAAATGTTTGAGGGTGAGGACATCAAATCAAGAGGAACTAGAGAATTCCGGAATTGATAATTGAAGACAATGATCTTTAAAATGGAGAAAGTGTTGTAGGTTCAAGAAATGATAGGAAGGAAATGGTTGAACCACACCCTAAGAGAGAGATTAAAAAGTAATCTTAGACCAAGGGTTTTGGGCAAGTGGTAACCTCATCGAACTCCTACTCGGTAGGTGAAGAGTTCAATGGCCATATAGATATACTTATTTCAAATCCACTCTCAAGAGTTAAAACATCTATGATGTTTTCTACTCCAATTTCTATGAGGATTAATAATGTAGTGAAATATGGTGTTGTGGTTTGGTCACCTTCTCTCAGATATGTTCTGTCATTCATTGTATCTGTACATTGTATCTGTGAAACGACGTTTCTGTGAAATGTTGTTTTCTGGGAGATACTATTTTCTGCGATGTTCTCTCTTTTGATCTCGTGGTTATTTTCTTCGATGCTGATCGTACGAAACGAAGGCATATATGATAACAGGTCTCAAACGGCCTTCTGTTCGTCATCAAGGAACATGTCTTGACAAACGAGATGATGAAAGACAACAGAAGTGTGTAATCATGAGGTTCTTATTGTACGCATAATGAGAGGATAATGAGTATTCTTGTTGCGACAAGAAAAGGGCAGGGAGAATCCTTTCATGCGGCTGGATGGCACATCATCTAATTTTGTTTCGCATACATGCAAACATGTTTCTTTATGACGCTCTGATTGCGGAAGACAATAAAGAAGGCGGCATCATATGTACTTTATACACAGGGGTGGCAAGTTATATTGTGCGGAGATGTCTCGGCACCATATCAAGACGAGTGCAAAAGCGTATTGGGAACAGAGCACGCTTTTTTCATATTATTCTATCTGCTTAACGTTCAATGGTGGGTTTGAATTTCACTTTCTATTTGTGAAGGTGGATGATTGAGGGAGACGTTCTCAACAGATGTCTCAAAGCTTTCGATATCACAGACATATCGGAGGCACATGGCTATAACAGGTGGTTGATGGTTGATGAGACATTCGTTACAGTACGCCTAATAGGACACGAATGATAGCCCCCAACTCCATCTTCTTATTATTGAACGCCTTATAGCACGTCAATGGTAGCCCCCAGCTCCATCTTCTACATTAACTATCGGTTGACGAGCAAAAGGAATTACCACTATTGTTTGGAAAGAATAGAGTGCCTGTGAATTGTCAGGTAACACATATTCTTGGTCAGAAGCTCAATAAGGGAACTAGTTGCTTTTCATGAATAAATATATAGGCGATATTATCATTCGAAAGTATCATTCCATCGCGACTACCATCTTCCTTCTTTATTTTCAATGCGTGTAGTCCCATGTGATGAGCGAGTATTCTCATTATCTTCTTTTGATTTCGGCTCATGAAAGAGAGGGTTCAAAAAACTTTTAATTATTTGTGGGAACCAAAGATGAGGAGAATGATTAGATAATTATACAAGGAACAGAACGGGTATTCATTTGTTCGTACATTAAGATGTGATAAAAAAAATATACTCAATTGTGTATGGAACGATCTCAAAAACACAAGATCTCAATCACTCAAGAACAATGAAAGAGAGAAAAAATTACACAAGACACGAGAAAATCTGACGCAACAGAATGGACAATACCTGAAATAGATAGAAAGAGATAGAATCTTGTATTATAGGTTTGAATCGCATACAATACCTTATGCAACATAGCTTTGTGGAGAAGCCTTGACCTTCCAACCATCCCCAACCAATCTCACCCTCACAAGGATGACGTTTTATTTGCGGCCTTCTCTTGGACAATGTGAGCATCTTTGAAAAAACAATTCATCATCCCTGATGAATGAAGCGCATGATTTACCGAAACAGCAGAAGTCATGTCTCACATTTTTTCATGCAAAGCTTTGATAAAAAGCATGTGGTTTAGTGCTCTGATGTTTTCTTTAGAGACAACTATCACAAGTAGAACAGAAAAGGAAAGGAAAGACTTATACGAGGATTACTAGAACCTGCATGAGAACACATATGCAAAAAGGTACAAGTTGTAATAATAATAGGAAAAGCCATTTTTATATTTGAAGTGCTCGAAAGATGACAGTCTTATGGCTTTATAAACTCACTAGTAAACTCATCCAACAGTCCCTGAATGTTGACACATCCATCAAGTTTCAATAGTTAGAACCATGTACTAAATTTGTTCCAAGCAATGTGAGTCCAAATGCTTCTATTGAATGGAAAATTCATCTACTTGATCAGCTTGAAGAACTTGCTTAAATTCAGCCATGTGCTCATATGGGTCTCTGGAACCTTGATGCACTTAGCAACCAGAGAAGCTATTGTTCTTCTACCCACATCTGGTGGCCGAAGAGTAAAATAAAAAATATGATTCAAGTTTCCCATGCATTTAATTCCAAGGTCTTGCAAGAGAAAATACACCTCTTTCTTGAAATCATATCCCAAACCTTTCTAGGAATTGATTCTTAAACCAAGAAAGGTATTGTTCTTCGGCCCACATCTGGTGGTCGAAGAGTAAATTCAAAAATATGATTCAAGTTTCCCGTGCCATTTAGTTCGAAGGTTTTGCAAGAGAACATACACCTCTTTCTTGGCATCATATCCCAAATCTTTCTAGAAATCCATTAAACATTTTTAAACATCATCGTCGCTTCAAAGAATGATCTATCGTTCCATCATTAAAAATACTATACTTGATCAAAATCCTCACTTTTGGAATTTTGACTCGTAGGAAGTCTCAAAACTTCTTATCCTCTCATGTTCCCAGACACATTGTACAATCTAAAGTTGAATATGCACTTTATATAAAATAATATATGTTCTTTAAGAGGATAAATGATATCGTTGATTCACAAAAAAATCATTTATTTTTTCATTTACCATATTCTAAGTACAACCAAGTGTATTCAACTTCTCCAGCGAGGTACATCTTTTTACGTCTTTATGAACGCAAGACATAAGTGTTAGTGAACGTATCCTTAAGCTTTATCGTGATGTTTCCAATTAGGCCTTGAGTGTTCTTCGTCTTTTGTTGTGCTTCCACAATCACAAGCTATACCCAATCACAAGCTTTGAATCACTCAAGAGAAGTAGAAGAGAGAAAAAGAAGAAATGTGCACATGACAAGAAAAAATCCAACCAATAGATTAGACAAGATGTGATATAGGGATGGAGAAGATTTGATATTATAGATTTCAATCATATAGAATACCTCTTACAAAATAGCTTCATGATGAATCCATGACTTCTCAACCATCTTTGAGCTATGAGAATCTCATTCACATTGACAGTCTCAATCTCGCTCTCACTCACAATCTCACTCTCAATCACAATCGCAAGGTAATTCGGTTTTCTTGCATGATGCAATGATCCCTTCAAAACAAACTTGATCCTTTCTCCTTTAGGAAGTTCATGATTTTTCAAACTTAGAAAAACTTGCACCTCCCCATGTTGCATGCAAAAAAATAATAAAAGTCATGTGTTTCAGTAGTTTGTTGTTCTCTTTTGAGGCAGTTGTCAAAATTAGAAGGAAAAGTAGCAGATAGACATTATCCACAATATTCTTGAGCACATTTAAGCATTACAATAACATATTTGAATAAAAATAGAGAAGAAAAAATAGTACGGAATTCCAAAACTCTAATGAGAGGCAAAAATGTTACGTTTCTTGATCTGCACAATAGTGTTAGACATAGCCTAGGTCCAAATCGGCCTCCAAGTAACAGTTTTGAGTCCTAGAAGTTTTGAAAATTTAGAGAGAGAAAAATCAAGGATTTATCTTAGACTAGATTAACACTAGAGCCCAAAATGAGATCTTTAAGACATCATTCACGAAATTTTCACATAGACACTTTTGTTCTCCTATGCTTGCTCTACCTTTCTCTGACACATCATGGTCCCTGATTCTTTTATCGTCATGTTCAAATTTTCAATCTGAAAACATGATTCAATTTAGTCTTAGAGAATATAAAACTTTTCATTCCTAGATTTTCTATATAAGCTAAAATGACCTAAGAATCCATTCTAAGAATTATCCACACTATCTTTAACAGAAAGATCAAAATCATTTGTTTCACTATCCAAATGCCTATTAGATTGTTTTCCATCGGAGAAAACTCTCAAGGGAGTCAATACTCACTATCCTATATGAGTGAGGCCTTTCTCCAATCCATAGAAATATATCCTTTTTCTTTCCACCTCCTTCCTCCTCTCAATGGTCTTTGATCAGTACCTTTGATTTTTTGATTCCATCTTTGAATTCCTTCGCTCCATATGCATGACAACAAATAATAAGGTGTACTATACTTTGCCAGCCAATCTTATCGCTCAAAGATTTCTTCAATAAACCTTTTTCATTGGCATGAGTAATTAGACGATGAAAGGTTTGATCCCTTTAACGAGTTTAGGAGATTTGATTTTTTCAGAGTTACTTAGGTCAAGTATAATCTCATATAATAGCAAGTATTTTCTCCATAATATCCATTTATTATCTTTAATATCTATCCATGGATTTGACTTGAGATCTTTAACTCATACCTTCATGAGTTTTTATCCTCCTTGAGTCTTTAAGAGATTGTTGACCTTTTCAAAGCCTTTAAATATTCTTTTATGGATGAACAACTGTATGTCATCCCTTGCATCTCGCCCTAATTCATTTCATTTGTCCTCAAGTTCCTTGCAATGGATATGCTTCAAAGATTTGACTAACTTACACATTTTTTTACCGCCAATTTCGAATTTGTTCATGAATTGTGGTCCTACATATCTGGCTCTAAAGAAATTTGGCTTTTATGTTTTATATCTACATATATATATATATATATATATATATATATATACATATATATATATATGTATATATATATATATATATATATATATATATATATATATATATATATATATATATATATATATATATATATATATATATATATATATAGCAAGGGTTTACGATTAACATTCGTATATATACATAAGTACCGATAACTTAGGATTTAAGGAGTTTTATTTTTTTATCTATTGAAATAAATAAAAATAAGGTTTGATTTTTTATACTAATATATACGTTCTCGGTTTTCCCCATGAGCTGGTTATAGCTTGGAATTTGATTTTTCACTTTCTTTTCACTACTTTTATAACCGCTTTCGACATGGGTATCATGTTTGTCAAGAGATTTTTAGAATTTTGCGATTTCCTCGTACATAGAGATTTAATTAATGTGAATAAAATGCTTCTTTTCTTTCCCACTCGTTAGCTCTTGTAAATCTAACATCCTATCAACAAAAAATTATTTTATTGAAGATTGATAAGATTTGTTTATCATGATGAAGAAACCTACAACCATGGAAGTTTCTCTTTATATATGCAACATATTTTTCACCGTTTCTTTAATTGTAAAATGCATTAAACTGGAATAACTTAGAAGATGAAGGTTCTCTAGAAGTAGATACGAATATATGTACAACATATAACTTTTCATGACTAGAGCTTTCATAATCATGAATTTTTAAAAATCACTTCATAAAATTTGATCTTTCAAGTCATTAGGAATAGGCTTGGTCCTAAGAGAAGACTTATTCCTAACACGATCCACACACATGGTAATAATATAAACTTCCCTTTCACCATCTTTACTTTGAATTCTTGCACAGGTGGACCCATCTTCTACGGCTCTCATTACCAACCTTAGAGGAGTGATGTAAGCTTTCCCAAGCATTAGAGAGTAAATAGAATTATCCTAGATTGAGAACGTTATGGTAATCACTCATATCATTGAATAAAATTTGTACTTGTTGACATGCTCGATAAAGGTTGTCTACATCATGTTCACAGCCCAAAAATGCCATCATTCTTTCTTGTCACTTAGAGACTTGTCTTTCAAGTAAAATTCTTTAGACATAATTTTAATCTCAGCTACATGGTCAATGAGGAAACTCAAAAGAGTATTAAGTTTGTGCAACCGAACATGTGTTTCTATCATGGCAAAGGCCTGATATTTTTTTGCATCATGGTTTGATGTAACCCTTCTATGTATATATTTTCAAGTGAACATGGTTGCACTCTACATTCTCTCTCGCTTCAATAAGCTCTTTTTATTTTTATTCTTGAACTTGTGAAAGCGACATTGGTGTATCCTCTTCCATCTGTACTTGGGCTTCAACTATCGGTAGTTATTTTCATCACCATAGATTATTAATGAATTTCAAAAGAATCCCTTTTCCCTATACCTAAAGCCTCACCGAAATTAAACATTCCCACACTAACAAGCGCTCCCTGCTTAAGGACCTTCAATGCCTTTGCTCATGTATGCATAACGGTTTGCAATAAAATGATAATATGTAAGCTTCTATATCTAACAACTTTGCCTTAATTATTTCCTTTCTTCGTGTTTGTTTGGGATGAATCTTACTTTCCTTCGAGTTTTGATGGTAGCCCTTGATATTTCTCCCATTTTGAATGCATAGTTCATCATCTACATTGTCCACGTCCACCCACATGCGAGAATTGTCTTCTTCAAAACTCTTCTCTTTACATTTGATTTTTCTATTTCATGGTGCTTATCTTGATGAGCCTTCATCCATATTTGAGTCTTGACCACACAACTCTATGTATGTTTGTGTATCTTCTATGTCATGGCTTCTCCTAGCTTCAATTTGACCTTCAACCTAGACATCTTCTAAAGGTACATACCGTGGTAATCATTCATCAAACTTCACATCCCTTGATAAATTGAGCTCTTTAATCTTTGTATTGTAGCAACTATATATCGTTTTCTCACCTGCATATCCTATTGAAACACATTTTTCAGCTTAAGCATCCAACTTACTTCTTAATTCAATACATATGAACACATCATGTGTACATCCAAATGCATTCAGGCCCGATACATCATGACTTTCTACATACCATGATTCATAAGTTGTAGATGAGCATATACTTGATGTTGGATCTCTTCTCATGATATAAATGTAGTAATGGCTGCAGTATGCCAACACCGATTCAACATATTCATGTCTTTCATCATTGTTCTAGCACATTTTATATTATACCTATTTTTTCTCTCTACAACCGCATTTTTCGGGTGTATACCTACATGTAAACTACCTTTTGATGCCTTTTCTCTTTGAATGATAAAAAATATCATGAGAGAAGTACTATCTCACTCTACTAGATCTCAAACTTTTGATATACCTTGCGATTTTCCTTTCATCTAGTGCTTTGAATCTCCTTAAGAAATAGAACACATCCAACTTAAGTTTCTTTGATTACTATGTTATCCTTGTAAATTCATCTATGAATGTCACAATTCAGCTATTGGCTCCAATGAAGTACTCTTTTGTTGGATCCCACACATCTTTGTTTATCGAACCAAAGGAGTGTTGGCTCAAATAGTTGCTCTTCTTGAAAGCCAGTCCCGTTGACATATATATATGAGATTCTTCACATAAGTGTTTTAAACTTTGTGAGTTGAAGCTCCTTAATCCATGAAAAATCTACCTTTTCTCAACATCCTTTATCCTTTGGACATAAATATGCCCCATCCTCTTGTGCAAAAAACAATTTCTACAATTCCTTGATTTCTAAATGAGAAATACACTATATTACTAGGGTTTTTTTAACCTCAAGTGCGAATATCTTTCCTTGTTATTTTCCTTGTGCAATCACTTTGTAACCATCCTTTCGGCTCTCCAAAAATATCCCCTTTGATTGAACTTGATATGGTATCACTTCTCCACCATCTCTCTCTCTCTCTGTGATACAAGGTTCTTCATGATAGAGGGTCCATGCAACACATCTCTCAAGAAATTTTCCTTTTGCGATTCATCCGACATAACATGAACATTGTGTGTGATAGTGTGTGGGGTGTGTTCACGTGTTTCCACATGCTCGTTTGCTGATGGATGCTCTATTTTGTGCGATCTAGGGTTGATTGCAGGTGTTTTGTGAAGAAAAGGGGCCTTGTGTCATGAAACATTATAATACCCGCATCGATGGATCAAGAAGCTAGCCTAATTTTTTTTTTTGGACAAATGAGAAGGACTCCCGAGCCTCACGTCTTCAAAAATCTTGTATGCCATGGTGGACATATCGATCTCGATGTTGAAATTGTACCAGATATGGCTGGAAAGTTTTCTACAACATTTATAGCATCATCTCCAAGCAACCACGCTAGTAGGAAAAAGAGAAGTCTTGTTGACAAAGAACAAAACGGCATGAAAAGATTGCTCAGGAATAGGGTCTCTACTCAAAAGGATAGAGAGAGAAATAAAGACTATCTTAAAAACTTGGAAGCTCGTATAAAGGAGACCGAGCAAAAGAATGGAAAACTTGAAGAAAAAGTCTAGACATTGCAACAAGAAAATATAATAAGAAGCACGCCCATAAGAAATGATGATGCTCTTGGTGCTTCACGATTTCTGGAATAAAATAATGACAAGGGCTATCCACCATTGGCGAAAATGGCTTATCATAGCATAAGGGCTTCAAGTAAACCTTGGTGATTATGAATGAGTAAATCAAGCTCTTGCAAGCTCCTTTTCAAAGCCTCAGGTATCATGTATTACGCATACCTAGGTTGATGCTCGATGAGGATACCACTGCTATGAAAGTTCAGAAAATACTTTTTGATGCTAAAACTGGTGTAGTTCGAGCTCTCCTATTGATCAAATGCCTACATTATTTTTCCGTTTTTCCATTTTCTTTGCCAAACTGTAGTGCTATGGCCGCCATTGTCAGGACAATATTGAAATAAAAAGGGCTTCAATATATTTTCTTCCTGTCTCTCCTCTGCTCTCGGTGTCTATGGGAAGTTGGACTGAAAAAATTGGTTGGTAATTTGTTTTTTGACCTCCCGTGGGCTGGAGATCACAGATCAGCAAAAGAGGGGAGGAGATCTCAGAGAAAAGACATTTTTTGGGGAGGATCTTTTAAGCGTCAAAGAGACGAGAAGGGGAGCCGCTGAAATTGGGGGATGTTTAGGAAGGCATGCTTCTTCATCTACTTTGGGGGGGGGGGGGGGGGGGGGGGGGGGGGGGAAGCGGAGGAGACGATCATGCTCAGCACAAAGAAAGCAAGGGCACTTGTGGCGGCCCATGGGAGGACATGAGGAGATTGCATGAGAGTCATTACTAAGCTCTGAGCGGTAGCAGGTGATACACGGAGAAGAAAAGTGGGGTTTCTTCTGAACACCTTTCAGGGAACAAAAAAGCAGATGTAGATACTTCATGCTTAGTAGATCGTTATTTGTGCAAGCATTTTTGACGAGCATAGAAGGCTGGGATCAAATCGTCAGATTTGTTGAACAAACGATTAGAAAGTTAATTAAAAGCGCTGAAACGTTGGCATAATGGAAAAGTGAACAAAAAAAAAAACTAGTTGAAGAAGAACTAATTGATGTTAGTTCTGTGCATTCAAAGGAAGGGCTGGAATCAGGGAGTTGCACTGAGAAATGAGAAGGATAGAACTCAATTGCAGTAAACAGAATGCCAAATTTCTTGAAGTGAAGAGACCATTGTTCTTGATGTGATTGTGGAGATTATTTCCAGATAGCATCGACTAATAAGGCTCCTACAATTCGGGATTTGACAAAGCCTGCCTCGTGAGTTTTGTTTCTCAATATGAAATGAAGAGCACGACAACTAAAAAGGGTGGCTTTCCATATCATTCGAGTGAGAACACTTCTCAAGGCAGGGTAGTTAAAGAAGTCTGTGAATCGAGGGCTGATATGAGGTCAAATTCCACATTAGATTTTAGGTGGGGGAGATCTTGAGAAGTGGGTTTGGTCCATTTTTTGTTGGGTCATAGAGTGTGCAAAAAAATTGTTCTCCATCGGACAGTGGCGTATTCTATTGTCAAAATAGTGAAATGTTGTGATTCATATCTCTTTTTCATGTGAAGGTTTTAGTAGAGCTATCTAGATGTGAGCTGAGCCTTATTTCTACCTCCATGGTTATGAATTTGCTATACTTTGTGTTGTTGGGTATCTCTCATAGTCTTCTAATGTAGGGTCATGTTTGAGCTTCATCCTTAAGGTAATTCACGAGAAAGGCTTACTAGAGTAAAGTGTGGTCTCTTTGTTACTAGCTCCTCCATACAATAAACTAGCCTTTATCATAAGAAGTCTTCATTTTAGTGTATGCAACAAAATTTTGTGAATTTTATTTTGTTAGAAAGCTCTCCTACTCTTATTCAAATTTAGAAAATCTCACTTAAATTCTCTAAGCAAAATCTAAGAAAAATGCATTCTATGTTCTCGATTTCAGAGTACTCTTCAGTCTCTCAAAACACATTAGCAATGTAGCTATTGGGCACATAAAAGAATTATATATATCAATAAGGGTATAAAAAACCTTAGAGTGGCTTAATTCTACATCGATGAAATCTTGAAAGATACAATTGACGAACAAGCTCAACAACTTAAGGAAGTCCCCAAGCAGCAATATCAATGATTTCATTATGAAGGTAAAGGGATTAAGTGATGCATTAGCTTCCATTCTTTTTCATATTGAAGATGCTGGCCTAGTAGTTTATGCCCTCAAAAAATTGAGGGATGATGGAAATTCGGTTTATGTGATAGAAGACTGAACATATTACGAGCAACTTGTAGCCTTTATGTTCATGAAGGGGATAAACATTGGAGGTATTAGATCAAGGGGCAATGATGCCCAAAGTTCTATGGAGGTAAATGAGGGGCAAAGGACGAAAAAAAAGGGGGGTCCGAAGAAGACAAGGAAGAGGCCAAGGCCAAGATTAAAGAGAAAGAGAAAGGATGCCATCCCTGAGTCGAAAGAGGAAGAGGAGGAATACAAAACCCATCTAGAGATGGAGGTGATTTAGAAGATTGTTACATATGTGGCAAGTGTGCACATTACGTATGGAATTACTATCAATGAGGACGCAACAATGAGAGATACAACTCACATAATGGACAAGAAGACTAAGCATCTACATTATTCCAAAATGATTATGAAATTATGCTAACTATGGTGAAAATTTCCCATCAAAGAAACCATGCAAGCAGTACGTGGTTGATAGAAAAGGGACGCAATAATCATATGAGTTTCAACAATGAATTCTTTTAAAAAACGGTAGATCCATTGAAGGGCTCCTAAGCCCAAGAGAATAAGCGTATTTGCAACTCAAATTCCTTAGTTTCCCGTATCTCGTCTAACTTGTGTTTAGGCAAGACGTTGAACTACTTCGATTATTCAAATACAATATAACAGCTCTCTTCCTTTTCTTCTTAGCAGTAATTCAACGTTTTTTTGGTTCTTTCTTATCTCTCCGTGTTCTCTAAAAACCGACAAAAAAACGTACGAAGAGGAAAACCACTATGAGACCGATTAGAGTAGTTTCGCTCTTACATTATGTGAAGTTTACAAGAAACAGAAACTTGGTTAACAATTTTGATCTACCAACGATAATGGTGTGCATAGCTTACAACGATCAAACAAAGAGCATGTCAAAAGAAAAGCCAAAGGTCATGTTATCAAGGTAGGAGGATTTTCCACGTCTAACAATAAGGTTAGACGGGAAATTACATCTACACAGAATACCTCGACGTTGGCAAGCACATGTAGACAGTAACATTCAGCATGAGAACAAGAGAGTTCCTGCGTGCTAGAGTTTAAGAGTTTTTTGAGATGATATAAATGAGGTACGGTACATTGAAGGGTTCAAAAAATTATTGACAAAGTCATACATGTGCGTCCAGAAGCTTGAAACATTAAACTTCTAACAGACATGAAGAGACACAATTGTACAACAACGCATTTAAGTCAATACACCATTGTACAACAACGCAATTAAGTTAATACAGGAAACGATGGATATCATGCTACTGTAACAGTGATATGTAAAAAACTTGATACTATAAGTAGAAACTCTTGTTGAATATCAATACAGTAAGCAGTGTTGCACTCGTTCCGTCATATTACAAGGTATATTCTTTGGGCTGCACGCTTATGAAATAGGAAGAAATGCGGGCACATGGCAAACATTCATGGATAACGTACATTCCAATGATGCTTCGAGTAATAAAGGGCGAAGAAGACAACTTTGAAACGTTGTATTATTAAAACATATTCATTGAGACGACGCTGAAAGTTCATCAGCAGAATTCGAACTTATAAAAAGGATTATCGGAAGTCTATCGCCATCCAATATGCCCCTTCAGAAATCGTTTAATTTTTCAGAACAATTTCCCTGTTGCATGAGAGAATTAACAAGGGTGCAGTGTCCTACTAGATAGAGAGTAAAGTACGCCACTGTCCGATCGAGAACAATCTCGTTGCACACACTGTGTGACCCAACATAAATGGACCAAACCCACTTCTCAAGATCTCCCCCACCTGGAACTTGCCTTCATATCAGCCCTAGATGAACAGATTTCCTTAACTATCCTCCCTTGAAAAGTATTCTCACTCGAATTATATGCAAAGCCACCCTTTTTAGTTGTCATGCTCTTCATTTGATATTGAAAAAAAAAACTCACGAGGCAGGCTTTGTCAAATCCCGAATCGTAGGAGCCTTATCAATAGATTCCCTCTAAAAATAATCGCCACGATCACATCAAGAACAATTGTCTCTCCACTTCAAGAAATTTGGTGTCCTATTTACTGCAATTGTCTGGTATCGTTCTCATGTCTCAGTGCAACTCCCTCATTCCAGCCCTTTCTTTGAATGCACATGACTCAAGCTAATATCAATCTTTTGTTCCTCCACTAGTAGCTTTTCTTTGGTTCACCTCTCCATTATGCCAACCTTTTAGCTCTTTTGCTAAAGTTTGTAATCCTTTGTTCAACAAATCTAATGATCTGATCCCAACCTTATATGCTCGTCGACATTGCTTGCGCAAACAACGATGTAGTAAGCTTGAACTATCCACATATGTTTTTTTTGTTTTCTAGCAACCTATTTTTTCAGTCCATCTGCACCCTGACACCAAGAGCAGAGGAGAAAAAAACAAAAAAACAATATTGAAACCCTGTTTTTTGTTTTTGTCAAGAATGTCCTCACAATGGCGTGTAGAATATAGGAAGTTCAAGAAGTAGCATAAAATGGAAGCATGAAGGGAAGCAGAAAATAGCATAGACTAGGAAGATGATAAAGCAAAGAAGACGCACAAGACTAGATAAAAGAAGAGAAGTTCTCTATACAAAAAATGTCTCTATATTCACAATGATGGAGTATCATCAACTCTCTAAAAAAATGAATTCCTAAGCTCTTATATAGAGTTTTGGAAATGAATATGTACCAATGATTTTCTTGTACAAAAATAGTGAAGGATATGTAAAGTACTAAAGGAATGGATAATAACTAAAAAGTTGTTCAACAACTTTCTCACAAAAATAATGAATGCCATTTTAAAGCACTAAAAGAGCGGTCCACTGTTAATGAACTTTTTTATAATAATAATGACTGATATTTAAGGTGCTAAAAGAATGGTTTTAAACAAAAACTTTTCTAAAACGGATGCACAACATCCTCCCCCTCAAACTTTGCTTGAATATTCTAACAGTCCAATCAATTGTTTGAATCTTTGTATCTTTGTTCCATGAAGAGCTTTTGTCATCATATGTGCAAGCTGATCATTTGAAGATATAAAAGAAATGTTGATGTCTCTGGAAACTACCTTCTCATGAACATAATGGTAATGAACTTCAATATGCTTGGTACGTGCATGAGAACACGATTAGCTGCCAAATGTATACTGCTCATATTGTTGCCATAAATTTGTGGAGTTATATAAAGAAGATATAAATCTTCAAATAACTTCTTGAACCACATTAACTCACATGTCAATTCTGCAAGTGCACGATATTCTGCTTCTATAGATGAAAGTGCCACTGTTGGTTGTTTCTTTGAACTCCAAGATACAAGTCCATTTCCCATCATTAATATATAGCCACTCGTACTACATCGATCATCTTTATTTCCTGCCCAATCTGCATAACTAAAAGCGTTAATATCAAGATTAGTATCATGTGAGTAAAACAGAACTTCAGTGAAAGTGGCTTTCAGATAGCGTAGCACACGCTTAGCCGCATTCCAATGTACATCTGTAGGCTAGTGCATGAATTGAGAAAGTACTCCAACTGCATAACCAATATTAGGTCGTGTACTTATAGCATACAACAATCATCCGATCAGCGATCTATACATGTCTACATTTTCAAAATGAACACCATCATGTATACTCAATTTTACATTAGGTTCCAAAGGATTTGCAACTGATTTACATTCTAACAAACCAAAATTTTGAAGTAAATCACATATGTACTTCTTTTGACTCAACCATATAACATGTTCATCATAAATAACTTCAATTCCCAATGCATAACGTAAAATTCCGAGATCTGAAATCTTAAATTCCTTACCAAGTTTCTTCTTAATTTCATCTATCTCATCAATAGGACTTCCTGTAATGATAAGATCATCAACATAATTGCAAATGTACACACATTGATCAGTTATAAACTTAAGATATAAAGAAGGATCTGCAACACTTGGTTTGTATCCTTGAGCTTCCAAATAACTTACCAATCGATGATTCCAAGCTCTAGGTGCCTATTTCAAACCATATAACGCTCTTGTTAGCTTGCAAATAAAATTTGGATATTTTTCATCTTTAAATCCTTCTCGTTGCTCCATATAAACCTATTCTTGTAATTGACCATTTTTTTAGAAATGCATTTTTGACATCAAGCTAAAATATCTTCCAACATTTACTTGTTGCAACACTCAAAATTGTTCATATAGTTGAAATTCTTGCAACTGTGCTAAATGTCTCTTCGTAATCAATTCCATATGTTTATGCAAAACCTTTTGCAACTAACCTTGCCTTGTACCTGGAAATAGAACCATCACTATTTCTTTTAATACGAAATACCCAGTTATTTCCAATTACCTTCATCTTATTATTTCATGGTACAAGTTGCCATGTGTTGTTCTCATACAATGCATATATCTCTTCTTGTGTTGCATTTGACCAATTGACATTTGAGTTTGCATCTTTCAAACATGTAGGTTCCTGTTCATCAATAACTTTTGACATAAAAGCTGAATGTGAAACACAATAAGACTCAATATACCTTTATGTTGGCTTTCTTTCTCTTGAACTTCTTCTAAGTTCATGTTCATGTTTTATCAAATCAGATTTAGAACTTTCATCAATTTCTACATCGTCAGTCATTTCAACAAGCTTTGCTTTACCTTTTCCTTTATCTTTTGATTTAGGTGATAACGTTGCTTCATTATAACCATTCTTCTTCTGAGCTTACTCCTATAGTATCATGTAAACCATCCTCAAGTTCTTCTTGCATTTCTTCGTGAACCTGCAAAATAGGATCTCTAAACCAAGATAATAACTCATCAAAGCCTACATCACGGCTAATAATGATTTCCTTACTTATTGGATTATAACACTTATATCCTTTCTGATTATCTGCATAACCCATGAAAATACATTTCTCTGCCTTTGGCTCTAGTTTGGTTCTCAATGCATATGGAACCATAGCAAAACAAACACAAGCAAATGCATGCAAGTGATCAATAATAGGTTCTCTATGAAACCAAACCTCAAAAGGAGTAACATTATGTGTTGTAGATGTTGGCATAGGATTCATCAAATATACTGCTGTATTTACCGCTTCAGCCCAAAATTTCAATGGCATATGCTTTTCATTCAGCATTACTCTTGCTATTTCTGTGATAATCCTATTCCGTCTTTCTGCTACTCCGTTTTACTAAGGAGTATACCTGCAAGTGAATTCCCTCTTTATACCTTCATTCCAAAGAAAATTGTTAAATATTCTTGAAAAATATTCACTACCACCATCAGATCGTAACCTTTTAATTACCTTTCCAGTTTGCTTTTCGGCCATTTCTTTGAATTTGACAAAGCAATCAAACACGTCACTCTTATGATTAAGAAAATACACAAAAGTCATTCAGCTAAAGTCATCCACAAAAGTAACATAATACTTACTATCTCCGAGTGATGGTTCCTTCGTAGGACCCCAAACATCAGTATGCACCAATTCTAATAAATCTATGCTATGCAATTTTGCACTAGAAAAAGAATGCGTTGCTTGCTTACCAAATTGACAAGCATCACACAAATGTATCATAGTTTGTTTTGAGATATCAAGTAAACCAATAACAATATTCTTTTAGCCATGTCTTTTGACTTATGTACATTTACATGTCCTATTCACTTATGCCATAATTCAATCTCTGAAATCTTATTATTACCAATTGAACAATAAGAAACAAAATTAGGAGCTACATCCAATGTAAAAAGTCTTCCTCGGCGTGGACCTTTCACCAAGACTTTATAATTCTCCTTCAGATTTTCAACAAAACACCTAGTTTTGTTGAGCCGTACTTGATAGCAAAGCTCCACCATTTGACCAACTGAAATAAGATTTTTTACTTATTGATGGTACATAATGAACATCTTTTAAAATTTTATTGCCTTTTTGATCTTCAAAACACACGTCTCCAACTTGTGCTATATGATGCATTGAATTGTCACCTGTTTCAACTGTACCATCAAACAAAGGTGCATGTAAATTAGAAAACCAATCAACATTATTGCTCATATGATTATTACATCCACAGTCAACATACCATACATCATTGCTATGAGTTGCATCTGTATTCACATTCATCATTAATACATTTTCATGATTTTTTTCCTAAACAAAATTACCCTGTGTATGATTTTGCCTTGCATATCCATGTCGCCCTTGATTATGCTAACAATCACCAGATATATGACCAGCCTTACCATAATTATAACATGTTATACCTGGATTACCTTGATATCCATTACATCCTCTGCCACGGTAGGAATATCTCCCCCTGCCACACATATTCAAATCTCAGCTACTACCATCATAATTGTTGTTTGTCTCATTTTGACCTCCACGATCTCTGAAAGTTCCTCTTCTACCACCTCTACAACCACCTTGATTTCCTGCATAATGTGCATGACCTACACTACCTTTCTGCATAGATTCTCCACCATTAATATTAATTTCTTTTGTTATTGTAGTACCCCTTCTATGTTCCCTCTCCATCTCTTTGAGGCATGAGGCAGTGGGCTCCAAGTACAGGGGTCAGAACCCACTAGTCCTAAGAAGATAGAAGAGAAAGAAGGGGAGAGCTCTCAGATGACTTGGGCTGTAGCTTCAGAGCTATAATATCCCAAGCGATCTCGTTGCACCTGCGATTTTAGTGATGGCCGACATGTCTACGATGTTGAAGTGTTGACGCTGGTGTTCATGATAAAATCGGAGCTGCCCCTCCCCGGGCAAAAGCTCTGGGTCTGTCTGTTTTTAGAGAGGGATGGATGCCCACTATTTAGCAGAAGGTGATCTCTTCTCTAGCTTTGGCATAGAGCATCTGTTCTCTGTCTCTTTCTTCCTTTTTCTCTCTTTCTCTCTCTCTCTCTCTCTCTCTCTCTCTCTCTCTCTCTCTCTCTCTCTCTCTCTCTCTCCCTCTCACTCTCTCTCTTCCCTCTCTCTTCCCCCCCTCTCTTTCTCTTTCCTCCTCTCTCGATCCACCTCCCTCTCTCCCTTTATCTTTCTCTCTCTCCCCCTGCGTGTGACCCCCCTTGTTTTTCCTTTTTCTCTCTTTCTCTCTCTCTCTCTCTCTCTCTCTCTCTCTCTCTCTCTCCCTCTCACTCTCTCTCTTACCTCTCTCTTCCCCCCTCTCTTTCTCTTTCCTCCTCTCTCGATCCCCCTCCCTCTCTCCCTTTATCTTTCTCTCTTTCCCCCTGCGTGTGACCCCCCTTGTTTTCCTTTTCTCTCTCTTTCTCTCTCTCTCTCTCTCTCTCTCTCTCTCTCTCTCTCTCTCTCTCTCTCTCTCTCTCTCTCTCTCTCTCTCTCTCTCTCTCTCTCTCTCTCTCTCTCTCTCTCTCTCTCTCTCTCTCTCTCTCTCTCTCCCTCCCTCTCACTCTCTCTCTTCCCTCTCTCTCCCCGCTACCTCTCTCTCTCTCCCTCTCACTCTCTCTCTTCCCTCTCTCTCCCCGCTACCTCTCTCTCTCTCTCCCTCTCACTCTCCCCCCGCCCACACCCCCCGCAAGCCCCGCCCACCCCCCCGCCCACACCCCCCGCAAGCCCCGCCCACCCCCCCGCCCACACCCCCCGCAAGCCCCGCCCACCCCCCCTGCCCACACCCCCCCTGCCCACACCCCCCGCAAGCCCCGCCCACCCCCCCCCACCCACACCCCCTGCAAGCCTCTCCCCCCCCTCCCCCGCAGCCTCTCCCCCCCCTCCCCCGCAGCCTCTCCCTCCCCCTCCCCCGTAGCCTCTTCCTCTCCCTCCCCCGCAGCCTCTCCCTCCCCCTCCCCCGTAGCCTCTTCCTCTCCCTCCCCCGCAGCCTCTCCCTCCCCCTCCCCCGCAACCTCTCTCTCTCTCTCCCTCTCACTCTTTCCCCCCCCGCCCAAACCCCCGCAAGCCCCGCCCACCCCCCCACCCACACCCCCCGCAAGCCCCGCCCACCCCCCCGCCCACACCCCCCGCAAGCACCGCCCACCCCCCCGCGCGCACCCCCCGCAAGCCTCTTCCCCCCCTCCCCCGCAGCCTCTCCCTCCCCCTCCCCCGTAGCCTCTTCCTCTCCCTCCCCCGCACCCTCTCCCTCCCCCTCCCCCGCAACCTCTCTCTCTCTCTCCCTCTCACTCTTCCCCCCCCCCCCCCCCCGCCCACACCCCCGCAAGCCCCGCCCACCCCCCGCCCACACCCCCCGCAAGCCCCGCCCAACCCCCCGCCTACACCCCCCGCAAGCCCCCCCGCCCACACCCCCCGCAAGCCTCTCCCTCCCCGCCCACCCCCCCGCAAGCCTCTCCCTTCCCCTCCCCCGTAGTGTGACAACCCGTGGGCAAGAGCCCCCCCCCCCCCCCCCCCCTTGTATTTCTATCTAGGCCTTTTTGGTGCTTGTATGGTTTGCCGACCGGCGCCAAATTGTGCGCAACTATAGGGGGACATGGTGAGCCTCCGACCCAAGTGACCAAAGCGAACCAAGCGATCTCTGCGATCAACGTGTGGTAGCCTTTGTGCTACTCCCCTCCGTACGCACCTCTCGAAAGCGCCGTTGTGCCATCGAGGGGCCGTTGTAACGCGTTTGCCCATGACGCTTAACGCGGGCCGGCTCACTGTGAACATTTACCCGCGACGTTCAACGCGGGCCGGCTTAGGCCGTCTCTTTTGTAATCGTTCTCTTTCAATGCAAGTTGGTTTTTTCATTCAAACGGTGATACTCTGCTTTCAAGTAAGCGAACAAAACACTTGATCAAGTCACCCTACCGACGGGCCGGTGCGAGTCGTCGAGCGAGCCCGGGGTGCTTGTTTTCGTTTTATCACAGTTGGTATCAGAGCCTCGCTCGACCCAAGCGGCCTTGTAAGAGAGAACGGACCGGTTGTCACACCAGTGCTGGGGACCGAGTCTTAACGTTCTACTTAGTACACCGTGATGGAGGGTGAAGGCAACGACATTTTTCTCAGCGACGTGGAGCCAGGCGGTGGCGGCCACAAAGAAACTGGAAGGGAAAAACGGAGGAATAAGGGGAGGCGTCAACAAACCCCGCCTCCCACCCGGAATTATGATTCTGGGACGTTGGAAAGAGATAAAGAGGAACCGCTAGCGATGGAATGGATGATGGCTCAGGACACTCGCATGGACCGTCTTGAGTCCACCATTGCCAGTTTAGCGCAGCTTCTAAAAGTGCCAGTCGAACCAAAGGAGGACCAAGATAAGGGGAAGCAACCTGAGTTACAGGAGGGCGAAACCTTGGGAAGATCGTCTAGGAAAGGCCGTCGGCCACAGACCCGAAGACGTCGACCCGTCTCCTCCTCTGACGATGGAAGCGACTCAGACTCCTATGGGAGATTCAAACCGTGCCCACCTGAGAAATTCCGGGGTAAACGCAACTCTCTCGCAGTCTCCAAATGGCTTCGAGACATGGAGCAATACCTCGATCTTTAAAGAGTGGGCAAGCGACATTGGGTCAAGATAGCCGCTTCCTTCCTTGCCGACGACGCCGATGCTTGGTTCTTGGCAGAGTCCGCTCGGGAGGAATTCAAGTCATGGAAGGAGTTCAAGGCGGCATTTGAGGAGTATTTTATCCCTCAAAATGAATCCTTCAAACTCAGGGACGAGTGGAGGGGCTTGAAACAAGAAGGCCCGTTGTCCGAATACATTCGCAAGTATAGAAGACTCATGTTGCAGATAACGGAGATGCATGATCTCGGTCGGCTGCATGGGTTCCTATACGGATGTAGTGTTTGGACGCGGCGCGAGATAGAAAAACAGTCGCCCCCCACTTGGGAGGAAGCCATTGTCATGGCTGAAAGATACCAGGATGCTGAGAGCAACCGACATGCTCAAAGCATGCGCAAGACCAAGAACATCTCACCACGAAGGAATCAGCAGGGTGCGGGGAACACCAACACAAACACCCGTCCTGCCAACACCACTCAGAACACGGGTAATGTACCAGTTCAAAGGAACCAAAACAATTATGGGAATAACCAGCAGAGGGCATTGCCAGCGCCCCAATGGCAAAGGAATGATCCCCGGCCATTCTGTAGAACATGCCGTGGGAATCCCTGGACACACCAGTGTACTCGCAATAATAATCAGATGCGGGTACAAACGGCTCAAGTAGAAGAGGAGCCTCAAAGACGAAACACCAATGTGGTCCTGACTGAACTAGATGACAATGATGAAGAAGTACAAGCAGGGAATAATGCGCCGCATGTAGGTACCGTCGCCGCGATGCCAGGGTGCTTTCTAATGACATTACGAGTGATTCAGAATATGTACTTCTGGGGAACGTTTGGAAATAAGAGAAAAGCA
This sequence comes from Ceratopteris richardii, assembly GCA_020310875.1. Taxonomy (NCBI): domain Eukaryota; kingdom Viridiplantae; phylum Streptophyta; class Polypodiopsida; order Polypodiales; family Pteridaceae; genus Ceratopteris; species Ceratopteris richardii. Next base: position 147,879,708 of record CM035424.1, on the reverse strand, counting down.
GTGTTGGTAGATTCAGGCGTGACGCATAACTTCATGTCGCCTCAGTGTGCAGCTAGTTTACAGTTGGCCTTGAGTAAACTTCCTAAAATGTCAGTTACCTTCGCTCAAGGTCGAGATGATAATGTGAAGATCGCCCTCAACGTCCGTATGACAATGGGGGAGTGGTCGGCAAAGTTAGATTTTCTAGTCATGCCACTGGAATCATTTGATGTAATAGTTGGACTTTCATTCATGGACCGATACATGGTCAGCATGTTGGGTAAGGGAATTGATAAACTTTTGCTGGACATGCAAGGGAACATAGTAGTCGTAGACTGTTATAGAAGTCTGAGAAGAGCCCCAGAGGGAAATTTGGATACCCAAGGCAATTCAGGAAAGGTAGAGAACCCAGGATCGAGTTCACAGGAATCAAGTCACAAAACAATCACTCCTCCCACAACAAAAGAGGAGGCGGACAGGCAAAGAAAAGGAAAGGCACCAATGTATCAAGAGGGTATGCCCTCCAACAGTCAAGGAAAAGGGAACAAGAAATTGAATTTAGAAGCAGGAAAGTTGAAATCTGTAGCCGCAACAGCAAGGGCAGAGCAAAGACAACAGACACAAGGGCCTTTGACGGCCAAAGCGATGAAGCAAGGAGCTCAGGCACATTTGTGCGTCATAAAGTGTAGCCCCATTGACATAGACGAAAAGGAAAGTGAAAAGATGAAGGTTGGCGATAAAAGAGTTCATGAAGTACTTAGAGATTTTGAAGATGTTTTGCCAAGCCAGTTACCAAGCGGGCTGCCACCACTCAGGCAAGTCCAACACAGAATTGAAGTCATGCCAGGCCATGCTCCTCCGGCCAAAGCACCTTACAGAATGAATGAAACAGACCTAAAGGAGTTAAAAAGGCAATTGGTGGAACTGGAACAACAAGGTTTCATTAGACCCAGTAGTTCACCCTACGGTGCTCCCGTTTTATTCGTCAAGAAGAAAGATGGCAGCATGCGGTTGTGTGTGGATTATCGGGCTTTGAATAAGATCACTGTGAAGACAAAGTACCCAGTACCAGTTATGGATGAGTTGATGGACCGATTGGGTGAGGCAAAATTCTTTACTCGAATAGATCTCAGATCCGGATATCATCAGATTCGCATAGCAGAGCAGGACATTGAAAAGACGGCGTTCAGGACGCGCTATGGCAGCTACGAGTGGTTGGTCATGGCTTTTGGATTCACAGGCGCTCCAGGCACGTTTTGCCGAGAGATGAATGATGGATTCAGAGATATGTTAGATGAGTTCCTTATCATCTACATAGACGACCTCTTGATATACAGCCGCACACTAGAGGAACACCTAGAACACGTAAGGGCCGTCCTGGAACGCCTAAGAGAAAGACAGCTCTATGCCAAGCCAGAAAAGTGCGAGTTTTCCATGAACTCAGTTGAATTTTTAGGTTTCATGGTTTCAGACAAAGGAGTGATGATAGACCCTCATAAAATCTCAGCAGTTCATCAATGGGCACCGCCTAGAACAGTCAGAGAAGTGAGAGAGTTCATAGGGTTCTGCCAGTTTCCAAGAAAATTCATAAAAGATTTCAGTAAAGTGGCTGCTCCGCTCACAGAGTTAACTAAAGGAAAGGGTTGCTTTGTGTGGGGGCCTAAGGAACAAGATGCTTTCGAGCAACTCAAACAGGCGATGTGTGAAGCCCCTGTGTTGAAGTTGCCGGAGTTTGACAAAGAGTTCGAGATCCACACAGATGCATCAGGATTAGCAATTGGAGGGGTCCTTATGCAGGAAGGTCGCCCTGTGGCTTATGAGTCACACAAATTTTCAGGTACAGAGTTAAGATGGAGCACTCACGAGAAGGAGATGCTCGCGGTGATCCACTGTTTGCGAAAGTGGCGTCACTATGTGCAAGATAAACACACAAAAATCTACACCGACAACATTTCACTCAAGTATTTCTGTACTCAGCCGAAGTTATCCCCCAAGCAAGCAAGGTGGCAGGATTTCTTGGCTGAATTTGACATCGACATAATTCACAAACCAGGCAAGCAAAATGTCATGCCAGACGCCCTGAGTAGAAGACCAACGCTAGCCGCGATTTCCATGGCCGAGAGTAAGACGAAAGACCAAATTCGTAAGTTGCAACAAACGGATCCGGAAATACAGAGAATCATCAAAGATGTACACTCGGGCTTAGATCACAAAGGAAAATACACAATAATGAACAACATGCTATATAGAAAGGGAAGGATTTATATACCGGACAATGCAGAAATACAACGGATGCTTTTATGGGAAGCACATGACTGTCATCTCGCAGGACATGGAGGACAACAAAGAAGTTATGAACATCTAAAAGAGCATGTGTTCTGGCCAAAGATGAAAGAAGACGTCATTGAATATGTTCAAACATGCCCAACCTGCCTATTAGTAAGACAACAGAAGATAAAACCGGCAGGCCTACTCCAACCCATGCCCGTTCCGAACCGTCCTTGGGACATGGTCAGCATGGATTTCATAACAGATCTACCAACATCCGATGGGCATAATGCAATTATGGCAGTAGTGGATTATTTTTCTAAACAAGCACACTTCATACGGATGAAGCCACCTATGCCAGCAAAGGTGGTAGCACAGACTTTCTTCCAAAAAGTGTTTAAGTATCATGGCCTTCCCCTCGCTATTGTGTCAGACCGGGACACTAGATTCATGAGCGATTTATGGCGGGAACTTTTCTCCATTTTAGGCACTCAGCTTTGATTCTCATCGGCCTATCACCCCGAGACCGATGGGCAAACAGAAAGAGTCAATCAAACCATAGAAAATTACTTAGAGGAGTTACATTCAAGCGGACCAGAAGGATTGGGCCAAGCATCTCGACATTCTAGAAATCCATTATAACAGCTCAATCCATTCCAGTACATCGATGTCATCGTTCGAGGTGGCCACAGGTAAAAGTGTCATCACACCTATGGCACTCATGTCAGATGAAGTGCTAGTGGCAGCAGACCGGGAATGTGGTAATTTTTTACGAGACTAGCAATCCAAACTACGACAGGCAAAAGAGGCCCTTATCAAGAGCAAAGAAAGGATGGTAAGAATTGCGAATCAGAACCGAACAGAGGCGCCAGATTACCAAGTGGGTGATTTAGTTCTAGTAAATGCAAAGAACATCATTTTACCCAGGAATTTCACTCCAAAATTCAATCATAGGTATTATGGGCCGTACAGAATTAGCCACCGTTTCAACCAAGTGACATATCAGCTGGCTCTTCCACCAGAAATTCATATCCACAACTCGTTCCATGTGAGTTTGTTAAAACGCTTCCGCCCTGATACTCTCTTTGGACGTCAAGTCACATTGGTGGAAGATCCAATCGAACAACGACAGGCAGAGTTGATCCTCAAGGAGAATAGCTCGCAATTCCTCGTCAAGTGGCGTGGCCGCCCCCTCAAGGAAGCCACATGGGTAAGTAAACAGAGTATGCCACCGACAGCCCAAAGCCTCATTGAGTCGTTCCAATCGACTCATCCTTCGACATCCCAGGCAGGAATTCCGTAGCTTTACGAGGACGCAAAGCTCTTCGAAGCGGGGGAGAATATGTGACAACCCGTGGGCAAGAGCCCCCCCCCCTGTATTTCTATCTAGGCCTTTTTGGTGCTTGTATGGTTTGCCGACCGGCGCCAAATTGTGCGCAACTATAGGGGGACATGGTGAGCCTCCGACCCAAGTGACCAAAGCGAACCAAGCGATCTCTGCGATCAACGTGCGGTAGCCTTCGTGCTAGTCCCCTCCGTACGCACCTCTCGAAAGCGCCGTTGTGCCATCGAGGGGCCGTTGTAATGCGTTTGCCCGCGACGCTTAACGCGGGCCGGCTCACTGTGAACGTTTACCCGCGACGTTCAACGCGGGCCGGCTTAGGCCGTCTCTTTTGTAATCGTTCTCTTTCAATGCAAGTTGGTTTTTTCATTCAAACGGTGATACTCCGCTTTCAAGTAAGCGAACAAAACACTTGATCAAGTCACCCTACCGACGGGCCGGTGCGAGTCGCCGAGCGAGCCCGGGGTGCTTGTTTTCGTTTTATCACACGTAGCCACCACCTCACCCCCCCTCAACCCACCCCCTCACACACACACACCACACACCCACCCACACACACACCTTCACACTCACATACACACATCCCTACACACACGCATGCATGCACTTACATATATACAAACACATACATGCACTCACACACACACACACCTACACACTCACACACACACAGTACACACACAGATGCAACACATGCACATGTGCACATTCACACACATACATGCACACATCATCACTCACACATACATACACATATCCTCACACTCACACACAACACACACGCACATGCATCACGCATACACATGCTCAACACACATACGCACATGAGCACACTCACATACATATGCACACACACCCATGCAATCACATGCACACTCACACACATACACCCACATCCTCACATGTACACACACACACCCCCACACACACCCACACACATACATATTCTCACTCACACATTGAACCTGTAAAGTGGACAGAGGATTCTCAACCCAAAGACCTATTAGCTATCACATCAGCAACAGAGTCGAAGCACATGTGAGAAATACATGCCTCCATTGAAAGTCTCCTTAGAAGCTGCTGAGGTTTTTTGTTGCACAATGGCCAACCTCTTCAATGAGGGTTAAATGTAACAAAGTCTTTGATGCCAATGGAAGGGCTGTCTGGGTTGGTAATGCTGCTCATGCAATGTTAAATGCACTGGGTCAAGCGATAAGCAGTTAGACCAATTGACTTCATTCAAATGCCGGGGATTAAATCAGTGAGGAAACAAAACAACACAAAATGGGAATCTCAGATGACAAGTGAAAACGTAATAGAAAATTGTTAAAAGTGGAAGCAGGGAAAAGCTTTTTTTTGCCACCAACTATTCACGGCGACTACCTATTTTTGAGGATCCAATTCAAATCAAGGGAATAATTGACCTACCCCTTCAATTTTGGGTAATCAACCGGCGCGTGATCAGAGGACGTGAAGATTCGGTAAGGCCCTCTTGGCCTATTGGGGCCTATAAAAACACGGGATTTGTGCTATTTGGGGGTACACTTTTTGGTACACTTTTTGGTACATTTTTAGAGTTACATTGACGCGTGTATACGTGCAGAAGTTCTCTCTTGCACTTGGTGGTTTCAAGCCTATTGTAGGAGCTACTCTGTAGTGTGGATACAGAGGGTAGGCTCCTCAGTGGAGGGCTATGAGCACTATAGTGTAAGAGAGTGCCTTAGATTTCTTTCTTTTTTGTGAGTCAGTATTGGTGTTAAGCTCTATTCTCTTGAGCAATTCCTTCACCATTTGTATTGATTTCTGTTTATCTGCTTAGAGTGCCACGAAGCTCTGAGCATTAGTTTTTGAGCATTTCCTTGACAAATCTTGTAATCATCTGAATCGAATCAAGAAGTGTATGGTCTTCCTTGGTGGATTGTTGTTCGTATTTTCTGAAGTATGTACCACTCTATACAATCCTTGTTATCTACCTGCTCACAGAAATGTTAAAGGGTATACTTCCCTAAAGAGAACCCCCCTTGAGTAGGTGACGTACTGGATGTGTTAATCTTTAATCTCTACTTTTATTAAAAATGGATACCCCAGTACCTCCTCTACAGTTTGGCACGCCCGGTGGGACCTTTGCATTTCTGTGAGAGGTATTCTGCCCTATTACATTTGCAAGTAGGTACATGACCCATACACGGGCAGATAAGGAGTCTCTTCGTGTTCGGAGAAGCGTCAACAAGTTAGCAATAACCACGGCTAGTGAGTCTACCTCCCCTTTGCCTTCCCTAAATTTGTCTATTGATTTGGGTGCGACACCATTGTCAAAAGAAGGGTATAGGAGAACTCTAGACTTCTCCTCAGATACGTCAGAAGAAACCCCAGTACAAATGGAGGATCTCTCTCATCTACTCTCCAGATTAAACATCAAATTTCCTACCTTCAAGGGACAAGCTTATGAGGATGCTGATGATCATGTGAGGAGATTCATCTCTTTATGTCGTGGATGAGGTCTGTAGAATAGAGAGGATGCAATGTTGGCACTTTTTCCATCCACATTGGAGGGTCTTGCAGATAAATGGTATAGTCAATATGCAGATGGCTATTTCACTACATGGGAGGCTCTGAAGGCGGCATTCTCACAGACATTCCGACCAAGTGATTCCTCAGAAAGAGCTCTCGATCAGCTAGAGAATTTGAAGCTAAGATCAGGTGAATCTTTTCATGAACTTCACACTAGAACAAAAGCACTTGTTGCACGTCTGCCACATGCTCCAGGTGACTTTTTGGTTAAAAAATGGATAGAGAAGGCTCTGCCCAGGTCATCTCAGCAGAAGCTTCGTGAGTCTCTTAGATTGGATGCCACCCTCAATGATTTTGTTGCAGCGGCATCACGCATTGAAGAAGCAAGGCAACATTTTGAAGGGGATACACAACCAAAGTATGCTGTAGATCTGGATCCTATTGAGCAACTGAGAAGGGAATTGGAAGCATTGAAGATGCAACAAAATCAACAAGAAGAGAAGGTCTTGCCACCACTGCGTCGCACTGATGATGAAGTAGCCCAACTTCGCCGAGAGTTAGAAGACTTGAAGAACACTCAGGATATAAGAAGACAAATCTGGTGTACAATCTGTAATAACAATGGACACTCCAATTCTAATTGCCCTATTAAGGTAAGCTGTCAATTTTGTGGAAAAGATGGTCATGAAGCAAGGGATTGCTACTACCTCAAGGGTACACAGCAGAGAGGAAACCCTCAAAATTTGGATTCATATTATGCTAGTACTTCAAATGCATCTAATAGAGAGGAGAATAGGCCGGCAAAGCCTAGATATAATAGACCTTTGATGTGCTATCGTTGTGGTGAGTATGGTCACATGCAAAATAGGTGTTCTCTTCCAGAAGATGCACCTCCTTGTCAACATTGTCCAGAGGCCAAAGATCATTATACCAAAGATTGCCCAAGAGGTCGTCCTGCTCCGATCCACATGATCGCGGTCTCTCCACATGAAGAAGGAAAAACTACTCAGTCTTATGCCGTTTCATCCTCTGCAATGCCCATGATGACCAGAGCTAGGCAAGCAGCTGCAACCCATAGGGATGAACGACAAGGATTTCAAGATAAAGAGGAGGAAAAGGAGTCTGGATGGAAGGACCAAGTAGAAATTGAAGAAGCTTATGAAAAGGTGGCTACTACTATGGGGGACCAATCAACAAGACTGCAAGAAAACACTCAGGAGGTAAACATTGAACAGATCTTGAAAGGTATTCATCACAAGGTTAGTCTATACGAACTTATAAGGATGGATTCAAAAATAAGAAGTGACTTACTGAAGATTATACACTCTGCTCACTTAGTCCAATCACCTAGTATAGATGGATTCATGGTTGATTTTCCCCCTGCACCCTTAGCAGACTACCAAAGTTCAAGATTATCAGTTTGTATAAAGGATGAAGCTCTTACAAGTGTGATCATAGATGGAGGCTCTGGTATCAATTTGATGCCAGATTTTACAATGAAGAAACTAAATTTGAACCCCACCAAAATGGCACCATTTACAGTTACACTAGCAGATCAACATCGGGTTGCGCCTCTTGGCATTATTGAAAAGGTACGGATGAAAGTACAGGGTTGCCATTTTGTGTTGGATTTTGTTGTTATTGCACTTCCGCAGGAGACTTCCTATCCTTTGCTCCTGGGGAGACCTTGGCTGAGACAAGCAAAAGCTTTGCAAGATTGGGGGAAAAATAAACTATGGATTTCAACTAGCACAAATAGCCAACTGCAACTAGACTTGGAAGAAGGATTTGATTCAAGAAAAACCACTGGATATACTGTGGATACTCAGGTAATGCCCTCTCTACCCCAAGAAGATGATACATTGTTAAATTGGATGATGGGAAGTGCGGAGTGTTGCACAGTGGAGATCAATGAAATTGAGGAAGAAGTTGTAGATAAGGAAATTACAGGAAAGGACAATGAAGACCACAAGGTGTTGGAGAATGAACAATTGAAGGAAAATACAAGCTTTGAGAAGGCAACCAATAGAAAAGTATCAGAAAGGGAAGATTATGAACCTAAGAGCAGAGAAGATCTTCCTTTTGCAGATATACCTCAAGGATGGATGAAAGAACATGTTGCAGAATATAAATTAAGATCCACTCCTGCATATAGTGGAGATGATTTCTCAAGCAAGACCAGTCCTGAAACATTGGTTCAAGAAGTAAATCTAGAGGATGAAGAGAACCCTCAAATGGTCCATTTGGCATCCTGGTTGTGGCATTATCCTCCCTTACTACAGAAGGTAACTTCTTTGCTTTTTACTTACAAAAGTGTCTTCGCATGGTCCTACAAAGATCTAACAGGGATACCGGAAGAGCTTGGATTACATCGGATACCCTTAGTTGAGGGAGCCGCACCAGTAAGAAGTAGACCATATCGACTCAATCCGAATTATGCAGAGGCTGTAAAAGCAGAAATTACAAAGTTAGAAGAAGCCGGTATAATTGTTCCAGTAGAACATTCCAGGTGGCTTTCTTCCATGGTTATTGTACCCAAGAAAAATAGTGGAAAAATAAGAGTATGTGTTGATTTTCGTGCTTTGAATAAAGTGACTGTTCAAGATGGATTTCCTAAGCCCTTCACAGAGCAAGTTCTTGAGGAAGTAGCTGGTCACACTTTGTATAGTTTCTTGGATGGTTTTAGTGGCTACAATCAGATAGTGATCCATCCTGACGATAGGGACAAAACAGCCTTTGTCACTCCCTGGGGCACTTATGTCTATACTCGCATGGCTTTTGGTTTGAAGAATGCGCCAGCTTCATTTAATAGAACGATGTATCTGATATTGGGCAAATGGTTAACAAACTTTCTACGCATTTTCATGGATGACTTTTCAGTATTTTCAGGTACAGATAGAAGGGCAGCAGTTCAAGATTTCCATGACCATTTGGAAAATCTAAAAGAAATCTTTGAGCAATGTCTCAAAACAGGTTTGAAATTGAATCCTGATAAATGTCACTTTTTGGTCACTAAGGGCACTCTTCTTGGTCACATAGTATCTGCTGAAGGCATAACTGTTGACCCTGCAAAGGTTACAGCTATTCTTTCCATGCCAAGTCCACAAAGCCCAAAGGAAGTGCAAAGTTTCTTGGGCCATGCAGGTTATCACAGAAGATTCATTAGGATGTATTCGGAAATTGCTAAGCCCTTGTCAAGGCTTACCAGCAAAAAGATCCCTTTCTCATGGAGTGCTGAAGCTGACAAAGCATTTTGTGAACTAAAGTTGAGGCTATGTACTGCTCCACTTTTAAGTGTTCCTAATTGGTCATTGGAATTTCATGTGCATACAGATGCTAGTCTTCATGTTGTTGGTGCAGTTCTAGCTCAACCATCATCACATAAGGTTGATAGACCTATCTCCTATGCCAGCAGACTACTCAACCAAGCTGAAAGGAATTACAGTACGACGGAAAGAGAAGGTTTGGCTATCGTATTTTCCCTTCAGAAATTCCGACACTATCTCCTTGGTGTACATTTCATTGTTATTTCGGATCATCAGCCCTTGAAGTATTTGATAAACAAGCCTAGAGTAGCTGGAAGGATTTGGAGATGGTTACTCCTATTTCAAGAATTTAATTTTGATATTCATATTAAGCCAGGAAAGGAGCACTACATGGCAGATCAAGTGTCCAGGACGGCAATGAGCGAGAAATCAACAGGTATCAATGAGGAACTGGTTGATAGCAATCTCTTCCTAGTAGGAATTCGGATTGGTTGGTATGATGAAATTCTCCATGTTCTTACTACTGGGAATATCCCAGAACACTTGACACCTGTAGAAAAGAGAAGATTGCTCCTGGAAACCAAAGCATATTCTCTTATAAATGGAAATTTATATAAATACTGTCACGATGATATATTGAGAAGATGTGTCTATCCAGAAGAGGTAAATCTTTTGCTGGAGGCTGCACACAATGAAGGACACCTAAAGGGGGAAGAATTGGCTCGTAGAATCATCCACAAAGGGTTATGGTGGCCTCATATTTTCAAGGATGCAATCAAGTTTTCTAAAGAATGCCACATCTGCCAGAGGTGTGCTCCTGCGCCAACCAGATTGAATTTCCAACCATTGGTCATATCTACAGGATGGCTTCCATTTGAAGGATGGGGTCTTGATTTCATAGGACCAATTAGCCCAACTGGGCAACCAGGAGGCAAAAAGTATATTTTGATGGCCACATGTTATGCCACTAAATGGATAGAGGCTAAAGCTTCTGTGGACTGCACGGCTCTGACAGTAGCTAAATTTATGTATAAACGTATTTTCTCAAGATTTGGTTGCCCACTGGAAATTACTAGTGATAGGGGCACACATTTTGTAAATCAATTGCTCCAGTTTATATTTGACAGGTACAAAATCTTCCATAAAAAGTCTTGTGCCTATTACCCAAGAGCAAATGGCCAAGCAGAGAGTTCCAATAAGATTTTGATTGGACTGCTTCGCAAATTATCTTTCGATCATCAAAGCTCCTGGCCGCTAGCACTGATCGGTGCAATTTGGGCTTTCAGAACCACGAAGAGGGGAACCACAGGCGAGACTCCATTTCGGTTAGTATATGGGAAAGAGGCATTGGCACCATTTGAGTTCATTATCAAAAAGGAAATAGGAACCAAAACCATTGGAATTGAACCCCCCATTCAGAGATTAGTGGCATTAGAAGAGTACAGAGAAGGGGCAATACAGAAACTTTTGGTGACACAAGAAGAGCGCAAGAGATTGCATGACAGGTATCTGAGATCCAATGAAGTTCAGGAAGGGTCTATGGTTTTAGTGCATCAGGTTCCACCAATTCAATCTAAATTGGCACCCAAGTGGATAGGACCTTATAAGGTAATCAAGGTATTGCCACATGGCGCAGTGCATCTGGAAGATCTGCAGGGTAAAAGGATTCCCCTGGTCAACATCTCCAGGGTGAAGAAGTATCTGAATTAGGTCAAAATGGAAGCATTCCACCCCTTGTACATACCATGTTTTTTTCAGTAATTGCAGAATAACTAGATCTCATTGAAATGAGTAAAATAAGGGAGAGATTGCACCAGGGATGGTGCAAAAGCTTGATGAGGGGGTCTGTAGTGCCCCTTCTATGTTCCCTCTCCATCTCTTTGAGGCATGAGGCAGTGGGCTCCAAGTACAGGGGTCAGAACCCACTAGTCCTAAGAAGATAGAAGAGAAAGAAGGGGAGAGCTCTCAGATGACTTGGGCTGTAGCTTCAGAGCTATAATATCCCAAGCCATCTCGTTGCACCTGCGATTTTAGTGATGGCCGACATGTCTACGATGTTGAAGTGTTGACGCTGGTGTTCATGATAAAACCGGAGCTGCCCCTCCCCATTCAAAAGCTCTGGGTCTGTCTGTTTTTAGAGAGGGATGGATGCCCACTATTTAGCAGAAGGTGATCTCTTCTCCAGCTTTGGCATAGAGCATCTGTTCTCTGTCTCTTTCTTCCTTTTTCTCTCTTTCTCTCTCTCTCTCTCTCTCTCTCTCTCTCTCTCTCTCTCTCTCTCTCCCTCTCACTCTCTCTCTTCCCTCTCTCTTCCCCCCCTCTCTTTCTCTTTCCTCCTCTCTCGATCCCCCTCCCTCTCTCCCTTTATCTTTCTCTCTCTCCCCCTGCGTGTGACCCCCCTTGTTTTTCCTTTTTCTCTCTTTCTCTCTCTCTCTCTCTCTCTCTCTCTCTCTCTCTCTCTCTCTCTCTCTCTCTCTCTCTCTCTCTCCCTCTCACTCTCTCTCTTCCCTCTCTCTTCCCCCCTCTCTTTCTCTTTCCTCCTCTCTCGATCCCCCTCCCTCTCTCCCTTTATCTTTCTCTCTCTCCCCCTGCGTGTGACCCCCCTTGTTTTCCTTTTCTCTCTCTTTCTCTCTCTCTCTCTCTCTCTCTCTCTCTCTCTCTCTCTCTCTCTCTCTCTCTCTCTCTCTCTCTCTCCCTCTCACTCTCTCTCTTCCCTCTCTCTCCCCGCTACCTCTCTCTCTCTCTCTCTCTCCCTCTCACTCTCTCTCTTCCCTCTCTCTCCCCGCTACCTCTCTCTCTCTCTCTCTCTCTCTCTCTCTCTCTCTCTCTCTCTCTCTCTCTCTCTCTCTCTCTCTCTCTCTCTCTCTCTCTCTCTCTCTCTCTCTCTCTCTCTCTCTCTCTCTCTCTCCCTCTCACTCTCCCCCCGCCCACACCCCCCGCAAGCCCCGCCCACCCCCCCCGCCCACACCCCCCGCAAGCCCCGCCCACACCCCCCGCAAGCCCCGCCCACCCCCCCCCACCCACACCCCCCGCAAGCCCCGCCCACCCCCCCGCCCACACCCCCCGCAAGCCCCGCCCACCCCCCCCCCCCGCCCACACCCCCCGCAAGCCCCGCCCACCCCCCCCCACCCACACCCCCCGCAAGCCTCTCCCCCCCCTCCCCCGCAGCCTCTCCCCCCCCTCCCCCGCAGCCTCTCCCTCCCCCTCCCCCGTAGCCTGTTCCTCTCCCTCCCCTGCAGCCTCTCCCTCCCCCTCCCCCGTAGCCTCTTCCTCTCCCTCCCCCGCAGCCTCTCCCTCCCCCTCCCCCGCAACCTCTCTCTCTCTCTCTCCCTCTCACTCTTTCCCCCCGCCCCCGCCCACACCCGCCGCAAGCCCCGCCCACCCCCCCGCCCACACCCCCCGCAAGCCCCGCCCACCCCCCCGCCCACACCCCCCGCAAGCCCCGCCCACCCCCCCACCCGCACCCCCCGCAAGCCTCTTCCCCCCCTCCCCCGTAGCCTCTCCCTCCCCCTCCCCCGTAGCCTCTTCCTCTCCCTCCCCCACAGCCTCTCCCTCCCCCTCCCCCGCAACCTCTCTCTCTCTCTCCCTCTCACTCTTCCCCCCCCCCCCCGCCCACACCCCCGCAAGCCCCGCCCACCCCCCGCCCACACCCCCCGCAAGCCCCGCCCAACCCCCCGCCCACACCCCCCGCAAGCCCCCCCACCCCCCCGCCCACACCCCCCGCAAGCCTCTCCCTCCCCGCCCACCCCCCCGCAAGCCTCTCCCTTCCCCTCCCCCGTAGCCACCACCTCACCCCCCCTCAACCCACCCCCTCACACACACACACCACACACCCACCCACACACACACCTTCACACTCACATACAGATATCCCTACACACATGCATGCAGGCACTTACATATATACAAACACATACATGCACTCACACACACACACACCTACACACTCACACACACACAGTACACACACAGATGCAGCACATGCACATGCGCACATTCACACACATACATGCACACATCATCACTCACACATACATACACATATCCTCACACTCACACACAGCACACACGCACATGCATCACGCATACACATGCTCAACATACATACGCACATGAGCACACTCACATACATATGCACACACACCCATGCAATCACATGCACACACACACATACACCCACATCCTCACATGTACACACACACACCCCCACACACACCCACACACATACATATTCTCACTCACACATTGAACCTGTAAAGTGGACAAAGGATTCTCAACCCAAAGACCTATTAGCTATCACATCAGCAACATAGTCGAGGCACATGTGAGAAATACATGCCTCCATTGAAAGTCTCCTTAGAAGCTGCTGAGGTTTTTTGTTGCACAACGGCCAACCTCTTCAATGAGGGTTAAATGTAACAAAGTCTTTGATGCCAATGGAAGGGCTGTCTGGGTTGGTAATGCTGCTCATGCAATGTTAAATGCACTGGTTCAAGCGATAAGCAGTTAGACCAATCGACTTCATTCAAATGCCGGGGATTAAATTAGTGAGGAAACAAAACAACACAAAATGGGAATCTCAGATGACAAGTGAAAACGTAAAAGAAAATTGTTAAAAGTGGAAGCAGGGAAAAGCTTTTTTTTGCCAACAACTATTCACGGCGACTACCTATTTTTGAGGATCCAATTCAAATCAAGGGAATAATTGACCTACCCCTTCAATTTTGGGTAATCAACCCGCGCGTGATCAGAGGACGTGAAGATTCGGTAAGGCCCTCTTGGCCTATTGGGGCCTATAAAAACACGGGATTTGTACTATTTGGGGGTACACTTTTTGGTACATTTTTAGAGTTACATTGACGCGTGTATACGTGCAGAAGTTCTCTCTTGCACTTGGTGGTTTCAAGCCTATTGTAGGAGCTACTCTGTAGTGTGGATACAGAGGGTAGGCTCCTCAATGGAGGGCTATGAGCACTATAGTGTAAGAGAGTGCCTTAGATTTCTTTATTTTCTGTGAGTCAGTATTGGTGTTAAGCTCTATTCTCTTGAGCAATTCCTTCACCATTTGTATTGATTTCTGTTTATCTGCTTAGAGTGCCACGAAGCTCTGAGCATTAGTTTTTGAGCATTTCCTTGACAAATCTTGTAATCATCTGAATCGAATCAAGAAGTGTATGGTCTTCCTTGGTCGATTGTTGTTCGTATTTTCTGAAGTATGTACCACTCTGTGCAATCCTTGCTATCTACCTGCTCACAGAAATGTTAAAGGGTATACTTCCCTAAGGAGAACCCCCCTTGAGTAGGCGACGTACTGGATGTGTTAATCTTTAATCTCTACTTTTGTTAAAAATGGATACCCTAGTACCTCCTCTACAGTTATCATAAGTGAAACCAACTCATCAAAATCAGGCAACTCCTCTCTCATAAATACAGAAGTTGTAAAAGCTTTTCATTTTTCATCTTCTTTTAAACCATTTAAAACAAATGCGACCAAATCATCATCTTCAACTATGCATGGAATTGAAGCAAGTGCATCGACAATCTACTTAATTTTTAAAACATAATCATTTACTAACATTCGTACATCCTTCCGTAAATTATTTAATTCATTTTTTAATTGAATTTGTCGTGCCTTTGTGGTTGTTGAGAAGAGTCGCTCTAATGCTTCCCAAATCTCCTTGCTTGTTCTCAAGTCCTATATGTGTCCTATCATGCTTGACTCAATATTTTGTGACAATACAAAGATTACCTTCTTGTCACGCTCATTCCACCTATGATATTCCCAGACTTGCTGTGGCTTCAGATTTTGGTGAGGCAAGTCAGGTTGAGGTTCCATACCACTAATCAGATCATGCAAATTCCTACCCATAAGATATGCAGACATGCAAAATTGCCAATATTGATAGTGGGTTTTACTCAATTTTTCTATTTGGCTATTTTCGTTAGCCATCCTAAAAGAAGGTAATTCTAAACGAAGGTACTTGCAAATTATCAACTTATTCGTGCTGCATGTTATTCATATACGTCATGTATAGCACCTTTGATGCATCAACCTTGCTCTAATACCAATGTAGAATATAGGAAGTTCAAGAAGTAGCATAAAGTGGAAGCATGAAGGGAAGCAAAAAATAGCATAGACTGCAAAGATGATAAAGCAGAGTAGATGCACAAGACTAGATAAAAGAAGAGAAGTTCTCTGTACAAAAAATGTCTCTATATTCACAATGATGGACTATCAACAACTATTTACAGAAATGAATTCCTAAGCTCTTTATATAGAGTTCTGGAAATGAATATGTACCAATGATTTTCTTTTACAAAAATAGTGAAGGATCTTTAAAGTACTAAAGGAATGGATAATAACTAAAAAGTTGTTCAACAACTTTCTCACAAAAATAATGAATGCTATTTGAAAGCACTAAAAGAGCGGTCCACTTTTAATAAACCTTTTTATAAAGATAATGACTGATATCTTAAGTGCTAAAAGAATGGTTTTAAACAAAAACTTTTTCTAAAACGGATGTGCAACATGGTGGCCCTAGCACTATAGTCCTGCAAAGAAAATGGGAAAATGGCAAATAATGTAAGCATTCAATCAATAAGAAAGCTTGAAGTACAGCAGTTCTAGCATCAAAAAGTATTTCCCAAACTTTGATGGTAATGGTGTCCTCATCGAGCATCAACCTAGGTATGTGTAATACACGATATCTCAGGCTTTCAAAAGGGCCATGCAAGAGCTTGATTTACGCGTTCATACTCACCTAGGTTGACTTGAAGCCCTTTCGATATGATAAGACATTCTCTCCAATGGTGGATAGCCCTTGTCATTATTTTATTCCAGGAATCATGAAGCACCTATAGCATCATCAATTGTTATGCACATGCTTCTTATTATATTTTCTTATTGCAATGTTGAGACTTTCTCTTTAAGTTCCACATTCTTTTTCTCAATATCCTTTATACGAGCTTCCAAGTCATCGAGATAGCCTTTCTTTCTCGCTCTAGCTTATTGAGTAGAGAGCCTATTTCTAAGAAATCTTTTCATGTAGTTTTGTTCTTTTCTACAAGATTTCTCTTTTTCCTACTAGCATGGTTGCTTGCAGATGATGCTATAAATGTTATAGGAAACTTCCCAGCCATATCTGGTACACTTTTATCATCCAGATGGCTATGTTCATCATGGCCTACAAGATTGTGAAAGAAGTAAGGCTTGAGTGTCCGTCTCATTTTTCTAAAAAATTGTTAGGCTCCCCAAAACTTTTCTTGATCCATCCATGCAGATATGATAATGTTCCATGGCACAATGCCCCTTTTCTTCACAAAACACCTACAATCAACCATAATTCCTACACAATAGAGCATGTTATTGAAAAAAAGTATTAGCTTTGTTGATGAGCTAACATACTCCCATTTGCTTGTACACGAAGTTGTCCCCGACGAGCAATCCATCCTAAAAATATGGCTTGGACAACCACTAAATCAAATCAGCTTAAACTTTATTTGCATACCTTTCTGTCAAAGCCATCATTCTCAATTTTCCTATACTCATTCAAGAGATTAGTTCTCGATGATAGGAACATCACCAGTAAATAGATACAAATCATTTATACATGAAATGGTCTACTAACAAGTGCATATAGCAAGTTCCATTTTCATCATGCACTCCAAATAGTCATTCATGCATCACAATCACCACGATAAGTGCAATCCCAACCAAAAACTGCATTCACACCTTTTTGTGCCTTGACATGTTGGGTGCTTTTTTTTATCCTTACAAATACATTAGTGGTAGCGAGAAAATAAGAAAATTGAAAATATTAAAATGAACAATGCCCCATGAAAAATGGAATCAAACAAGAGATGTAGAATACACAAAATGCGTGCCTATTTATTTGGTCTAATATCCATGATGGAGAGGTAACCAATGACTGAAACTCCCTAGGAATCCCCATCGTCATCCTACAGAAGCTCTTGAAACTTGAGTATGATTCATATCCTAGATGGAAATCCTAGCATGAAACACACGCTAGAAAACCTTTAGATAGGGCATACAAGTGCATGAAGCAATATCCACCATACCACCTTGCTAAGGTCTCGTCAACATGCATTTTATAGTATCCCTCCCCTTTTCATTGTTGGTTCGAAGTCGGTCCATCTATCACAAGTGACATATCTCAATCACACAAGCTTGTCACGTTCCCTTCTCGATGATCATCACCCTCTCCTCTCTCTCCCTCTCTGCTCAGGAGCGGTGAATATTTTCATATAAAAATTTTTCTTTATATTCACACATTGGCCTACATTGCAATCGGAAGTGACTCGTAGCCTCGACCACAAGATTGAGTTGATTCCACCCCTCTACCAACAAAATGCAACACACAACACACAAAGAGATACACAAATGACATACAACATATACGAGTTAGCCCATAGCAAAGCTCGATGCACCTCGTGGTCTCAACTAGGGAGCCAAGATGGGTCAAGCTACCTACCAACCCACTATGCTGCATATGTAGAACACGAACTTACAACATTCCAAGCCTATGGAAAAACTAATTATAGCTTGTGGTCCCAACCACGAGGCTATGATGATTCCACATGCCTATTAGGCCACCATAGTGCACTCGCACAAACATAGTTTTTTCTTTTTCTCTTTTTGCTTTTCATAATTTTACCAAGTCCTCAGTCTTAGGGAGAGGGAGAAAGGGTTTTAGCCCACTTTTTCTCACACATACACACAAACATACATACTTTGGTCTTTGTTAGTTTGAACTTCCCCTTACCCCCACTCTCCTAGTCCTAGACCCTACATATGCATAATGGACTTGACTTTTCACATGGCAAATACCAATCGCTATACCTCGGCCCTTGTATACATATCCTTAGATGGTCATAGTGTATCCTAGATGTCTCATCTAGCCTTGCCTTGTACTCGTGACACGATGACTTTTCTAGGGCAATTCAAGCTCAGCTTTGGGAGCCCCATCATCGCTACCTATTGTTATAGGTGTGCCCAAGTCCACATGATCTTATTTTTTTGTTAGGCATTTGCCTCGACAAATCAAAATTAGTAATACCTCTCCTCTGCCCATCCTATGCTCTCAAACAAATATCCCTTAAACCATGGAATATGAAAGGTAATTCCCAAGCTATGATTTAGAAAGCATACGAACCAATGACATTCTTCCACATCATATTCTATATGGAAGCTCTTGACCTGTATAGCCATCCTGGAAATTTTTGAGTATGAAAAGTATATCATGAGATCATACAAATACATTTGGTTTATGTGATCGGTCATCACTCACCTAGCTTCTAATAATCTGCATGTCACTAACTTTGATTCAGCTTTTTTTTATGAATAGAAAGGAACAATAGTGATTAAAGGAAAAACAAGGCTACAAGCACATTGAGGTGCATAACGATTATGTGAGGGAAAAGATTGCAAGTGGGGACATTAATGTTCATTTTCCTGGTACAAAGGGCTAAGTTGTAGATATCTTCACCAAAAGCTTGGATGTGACCAAGCTAAAATGTCCTCAAAAGCTCTTAGCTTGCTTGATAAGGATACTACCACCTTAAGCGTGAGGGGGAGTGCTGAAAAAGTGAAGTATGCAAGCTCAATGTGGGTAAAGTGGCCAAACGACCTTAATGTGGACCAAATTCATGAATTAAATAACTTAGGGTAGTCAAGATTCAAGAAACTGTGTGAGGGTGAGGACATCAAATCAAGAGGAACTAGAGAATTTAGGAATTGATCATTGAAGACAATGATCTTTAAAATGGAGAACCTATTGTAGATTCAAGAAACGATAGGAACGAAATGGTTGAACCACACCCTAAGATAGATATTAAGAAGTACTCTTGAACCAAGGGTTTCCGGACAAGTGGTAACCTCATCAAACTCCTACTTGGTAGGTGAAGAGTTCAATGGCCCTATAGATATACTCATTTCAAAGCCACTGTCAAGAGTTAAAACATCTATGATGTTTTGAACTCCAATTTCTATTAGGATTAATAATGTAGTGAAATATGGTGTTGTTGTTTGGTCACCTTCTCTCAGATATGTTCTGTCATTCATTGTATCTGTACATTGCATCTGTTAAACGATGTTTCTGTGAAATGTTGTTTTCTGTGAGATACTATTTTGTGCGATGTTGTCTCTTTTGATCTCGTGGTTATTTTCTTCCATGCTTATCGTACGATACGAAGGCATATATGATAACAGGTCTCAAACGGCCTTCTGTTCGTCATCTTGAGAAAGATGAAAATCAGCGTGCATAAAAATACTAAAAGTAAACAGGAATAAAAGTAATCAAAAAGCAAATCAAGGAACATGCCTTGACAAACGAGATGATGAAAGACAACAGAAGTGTGTAATCATGAGGTTCTCATTCTACGCATAATGAGAGGAAAATGAGTATTCTTCTTGCGACAAGAAAAGGGCAGGGAGAATCCTTTCATGCGGCTGGAAGGCACATCATCTTATTTCGTTTCGCATACATGCAAACATGTTTCTTTATGACGCTTTGATTGCGGAAGATAATAAAGAAGGCGGCATCATATGTACTTTATACAGAGGGGTGGCAAGTTATATTGTGCGGAGATGTCTCGGCACCATATCAAGACGAGTGCAAAAGCTTATTGAGAACATAGCACGCTTTTTTCATATTGTTCTATCTGCTTAACGTACAATAGTGGGTTTGAATTTCACTTTCTATTTGTGAAGGTGGATGATTGAGGGAGGCCTTCTCAACAGATGTCTCAAAGCTTTTGATCTCACAGACATATCGGAGGCACATGGCTATAACAGGTGGTTGATGGTTGAAGTGTCTGAGACATTCGTTATAGTACGCCTGATAGGACACGAATGATAGCCCCCAACTCCATCTTCTTGTTATCGAACGCCTGATAGGACGTCAACCGTAGCCCCCAGCTCCGTCTTCTACATTAACTATCGGTTGACGAGCAAAAGGAATTACCACTTCTGTTTGGAAAGAATAGAGTGCCTGTGCATTTTCAGGTAACAAATATTCTTGGTCAGAAGTTCAATAAGGGAATTAGTTGCTTTTTATGAATAAATATATAAGCGATATTATCAGTCGAAAGTATCATTCCGTCGCGACTACCATCTTCCGTCTTTATTTTTCATGCGTGTAGTCCCATGTGATGAGCGATGATTCTCATTATCTTCTTTTCATTTATGCTCATGAAAGAGAGGGTTCAAAAAACATTTTCTTATTGGTGGGAACCAAAGATGAGGAGAATTATTAGAGAATTATATAAGGAACAGAAGGGGTATTCATTTGTTCGTACATTAAGATGTGATAAAAAAAAAAGTAAACTCAATTGTATATGTAACGATCTCACAATCAGAAGATCTCAATCACTCAATAAGAATAAAAGAGAAAGGCAATTACAGAAGATACGAGAAAATCTGACGCAACAGAATAGACAATACATGATATAGATAGAAAGAGATAGAATCTTGTATTATAGGTTTGAATCACATACAATACCTTATGCAACATAGCTTTGTAGAGAAGCCTTAACCTTCCAACCATCCCCAACAAATCTCACCCTCACAAGGGGGATGTTTTATTTGCGGCCTTCTCTTGGACAATGTGAGCATCTTTGAAAAAAGAATTCATCACCCCTGATGAAAGAAGCGCATGATTTACCGGAACAGCAAAAGTCATGTCTCACATTGTTGCATGAAAAGCTTTGATAAAAAGCATGCGCGTTAGAGCTCTTATGTTTCCTTTAGAGACAGCTATCACAAGTTGAACAAAAAGGAAAGGAAAGACATATACGAGGATAACTAGAACATGCATGTGAACACATATGCACAAAATTACAAGTTGGAATAATAATAGAAAAAACCATTGTTTATTTGAAGTGCCGGAAAGATGACACTCTTATGGCTTTACAAACTCACTAGTGAAATCATCCAACAATCCCTCAATGCTGACACATCCATCAAGTTTCAATAGTTGGAACCATGTGCTAAATTTGTTCCAAGCAATGTGAGTCCAAATGCTGCTATTGAATGGAAAATGCATCTACCTGATCAGCTTTTAGTAGCTCCTTAAATTCAGCCATGTGATCATATGGGTCTCTCGAACCATCATAATGATTCTTCATGCACTTAGAAACCAAAAAAGCTACTGTTCCTTTGCCCACATCTAGTGACCGAAGAGTAAATTCAAAAACATGATTCTAGTTTCCCATGCATTTAGTTCCAAGGTCTTGCAAGAGAACATACGCCTCTTTCTTGACATCATATCCCAAACCTTTCTAGGAATTTATTCTGAAACCAAGGAAGGTATTGTTCTTCTACCCACATCTGGTGGTCGAAAACTGAATTGCTAAATTTGTTCCAAGCAATGTGAGTCCAAATGCTGCTATTGAATGGAAAATGCATCTACCTGATCAGCTTTTAGTAGCTCCTTAAATTCAGCCATGTGATCATATGGGTCTCTCGAACCATCATAATGATTCTTCATGCACTTAGCAACCAGAAAAGGTATTGTTCCTTTGCCCACATCTAGTGACCGAAGAGTAAATTCAAAAATATGATTCAAGTTTCCCATGCATTTAGTTCCAAGGTCTTGCAAGAGAACATAGACCTCTTTCTTGACATCATATCCAAAACCTTTTTGTGAATTTATTCTGAAACCAAGAAAGGTATTGTTCTTCTACCCACATCTAATGGTCGAAGAGTAAATTAAAAAATATGATTGAAGTTTCTGGTGCTTTTAGTTCGAATTTGTTGCAAGAGAACATACACCTCTTTCTTGGCATCATGTCCCAAACCTTTCTAGAGATGGATTAAACATTCTTAAACATTATCGTTGCTTCAAAGAATGATCGTTCATTCCATCATTCAAAATACTATACTTGATCAAAACCCTCACTTTTGGAACTTCGACTCGCAAGACGTCTCAAAACTTCTTATCCTCTTATTTTCCCAAACACAATGTACAATCTTAAGTTGAATATGCACTTTATATAAACTAGTACACGTTCTTTAAGAGGATAAATGATATCGTTAAATCAAATAAAATTCATTTATTTTTTCATTTACCACATTCTAAGTACAACCAAGTGTATTCAACTTATTCAACGAGGTACATGTTTTTACCTTTTTATGAACCCAAGACATAAGTGTTAGTGAACTTATCCTTAAGCCTTATCGTGATGTTTCCAATTAGGCCTTGAGTGTTCTTCCTCTTTTGTGGTCCTTCCACAATAACAAGCTATACCTAATTACAAGCTTCGAATCACTTACGAAAAGTAGAAGAGAGAGAAAGGAGAAATGTGCACATGACAAGAAAAAATCCAACCAATAGAGTAGACAAGATGTGATATAGAGATGGAGAAGATATGATTTTATAGATGTTAAAAATGTACAATAATTCTTATAAAATAGCTTCATGATGAATCCATGACCTCTCAACCATCTCTAGGCTATGAAAATCTAATTCACACTCACACTCTCAATCTCACTCTCACTCACAATTGCACTCTCAATCACAATCTCAAGCTAATTCTCTTCTGCCAAATTTAGAAAAACCTACACCTCCCCATGTTGCATGTAAAAAAATAATAAAAGTCAAGTGTTTTAGTAGTTTGTTGTTCTCTTTTAAGGCACTTGTCAAAATCAAAAGGAAAAGCAATGGAAAGGAATTATCCACAATATGCATGAGAACATTTAAGCATTACAATCATAGATTTAAAATAAAAATAGAGAAGCAAAAATAATACGAAATTCCAAAATTCTAATGAGAGGCAAAAACGTTATGCTCCTTGATCTGCACAGTAGTGTTAGACATGGCCTAGGTCCAAATCAGTCTCTAAGTAATAGCTTTGAGCTTTAGAAGTTTTGAAATTTTAGAGAGAGAAAAATCAAGGATTTATCTTAGACTAGATTAACACTAGAGGCCAAAATGAGATATTTAAGACATCATTCATAAAATTTTCATAGAGATACTTTTGTTCTCCTATGGTTGCTCTACCTTTCTCTCACACATCGTGGTTCCTGATTCTTTCATGCTCCACAAACCTTTGATTCCATGTCCTTGGTGCTTGCTTAAGAGCAGAGAGTGCCTTAATCAACCTACAAACATAATAAATTTTGCTATCTTATCTTCCTCTAGCTCTTAATTTCGCAAAGCATTGTTCAGTTGAAGTTCAAACATATTCTAAAGTGGTGTGATGGTGATGAAAGTGGTGTACTCTGGTTTATGACATCTCCAAAACGATGTCCTCCTAGTATAAAAGGATCTCTTTTGATGAGCCTGCACTCTATAGAGACTTGCAATAAGGAAAGAGTAAAAAATACACCAAGGGCATGAACAAAACTTTCCTCGGTTCTACTAATGTGGTCTAACTTAGGGTCTATAGCTGACCATTCCACTATATGTTTTATTAAAAGACATATAGAATCTATTTTGGCGGTCCTATGGCCTTTCACATGGACACTAATTGTAACAATGTTCCACTAAAGGCCAATATGGAAAAAGTGAACTATGGGAGATAAAATAAAGAAGGATAAGTGCTACCTAAGTGTGGGTAGACAAACTATACCTCCCACCGAATGGGCATGTTACATATTCTACAAGTAACTTGACAAGATCATGAATCAAGTGATCCCCATCAAGTGACAATAGTGTTCAAATCTATCTTCTAGTAGAGTGTTAGCCATCATGGCTTCCTAGATCATTGAATTCCTTTTTCATGCGTAGCCAATAGAACCAACAATCACTTTTGTGACTAGGATGACAAGGTCTTTTCCTTGGTTGCAACCTTAGATACAAGCCTTGGAGAAAACCATGGGTGGGTGGAAGGGTGCAGGCTTTGCTTAGATAATGCAAACCTTTGTCATCAAATTGCTCTAATACAAATGAAGCAGTGTGATGGTGATGTAAAGTGGTGTATTATACTTTAAGAGAGGTCCAAAGCCATGAACTCAAAGTAAGAAAATGCGCTCCAATGATGAGCATGATGCTCTGTATATACCTCCAAAAATCAAAGAACTACACAATACATAGAGATTACAAACTCATTTTTTCAAGGTTTTACAAATGTGGACTAAGTTCAGCTTTGTAAATTACCATGCCGCTATATTTTTTATTAAAGAACATATAGAAAAGTGTTAGAAAAATGTTTTGCCTTTTCCATGCACACTAACAATAACATCTTTTGATTGCTTCTAGCGAGGATCTCAACAACTGTTTTGATTGTAGCCATCATTGTTACAGAACCTAAAGGTTTGTTCATAATCTATACCACATGTCTAAGAAAACATTTTCCCTACAAGTCTTGATGTATACTTATCAATCCTACCATCTTGGTGCTTTAGAACCTTGCATAACCACTTGTTTCCAATGATCATTATGTCTTTCTTCCTTAGAACTAATGTCCAAGTTTCTTCTCCTCCAAATCTTTAATTTCTTTGTACATAGCCTCTAACCATTCCTTGCATGTATTTTCTTGTTCAAAGAATGTAGGTTCTTCAATATATATGCTAGATTTTCTATTCATTAATGAATCATATGGAAGCCTCTCAACTAGATACCTTACCCTATACGGAATTCTTACTTCATATTTCTATTTATTTGGATTTTTTGTTGTATATCTTCGAGGTCTTCCCCTTCTTTGGATGATGGTCTTGATTGAGTTGTATCCAAACGTTCTTATCTTCTTCAATCCTAGTGATCTTAGCTTTACGTTTGTTCTTTGCATCACTTTGTTGAATTCATTGTAGGACTCTCTCAACTCAATGTTGGGTGTCTTCTTGAGCTTGAATCCTTTAGTCCACTAAGAACCATGCTTTCTAGTTCTTAATTTCTTATTGAAACCATTCCTTCATCATCTTTGCTAGCGTGCATAGGAATATTTAAAGATTACAAAGGAAAAGGTTGATCAAGTGCCACATTCCTTGATAGCTCCTTGGTTGTGGGGTTATAACATTTCTAACCCATTTTTGCACTTACATTACCTCATGAATACACATCTTTTTGATCTATCATTGAGTTTACTCCTTAATTAACTAGGTATTAAGGCATAGCAAGTATCAACCAAACACTCTGAAGTATTACACATTTGATTTTCTATAAAAACAAGGTTCATATGGTCTTGAAGCATGTCTACCTCATGTGGGTGCTCCATTCATGATGTATATGGAAGTGGTTGATCATTTTACCAATCAAAATCTAGCATTCCCATCCTATTCATCATAGCCCTAGAACTTTCAATCATATACCTATTCTTTATTTGTACTACACATTATTTTAAGGCGTGAACATGCATGTAATTTCTCTCTTGACACCATTGAATACCAAGAAATCAAAGAACAAATGGAAGAAGTTATCTCCCCTGCCATGTGACCTTAGACATTTGATATACCTATCACGTTCCTTTTCTACAAGAGCCTTGAAGTTCTTGAAGTAATTAAAGACATTTGTTTTATACTTAATGCAATAAACCCATGTCATCCTTGCACAATCATAAATGAATTTTATAAATTATTTCTTACAATAATTTGAACTCTCCTTTGTTCTTACCCTGACATCTGTATGAACCAATTCAAGTGGACGATAGTTCACATGATTACTCCTATCAAATGATAACTAATTTACTTACCAAAAAGGCAATATTCACACAAATTATTGAGATTTTGATTATGGAGATTCACTTTTCCAAGGACTAACCTCTTCTTCTCCATGTCTTTCAAACTTTGACTATTGATATCACCATGCCTCATATGGTAAAGATCCAATTATTCTAGCTTTCATCTTCCATATAAGAAGTAGGTTGTGTGGTTGAAGTTTGGATTCACATCCAATGTCAATAACCATCCCTCCTTTTTGCCATTGAATACCAATCTGTACACCTCTTTAGGGTTCTCCACAAAGCATCCTTTTTCATTAAATGTAGCACACAAAAACAAGACTTTTTGTAATAGCTCGAAATGGAGAACAACTTTCAAGCAATGAATCCTTGAGAACCCTTTAACATGACATCACCTATATGTGTAGTAGCACAAGTAGTATCATCATATATAACCACATTCCCATTATTTGATGGTACATGCATATTTAAGAAAAAGTCCTTGTTACAATTTAGGTGATTTTTGCATTCACTATCATCGCACCATATATTTAATCCTTGTCTCCCATAACCATTCATATGCATCATGGTTCCATTATTTAATTTTCGTTTGAAATAAAGGCATTTTTTTTCAAATCTTTTCATTATGTGGAGTGTTTATATAATTTGGAAGAGATTTGTTGAAAGGTAGGATGCTCTTTCCTTGAAAATAGGTGTGATTGATTGAGAGATATGAGGGGACTTTGAATTTCAATTAAATGCATGAGTTCTCATGTTTGGATCCTTTCTTCGTGATATTTGAAGTGTCAAAAAAAGAAATGGTTCATGTGATCCTAAGGTTGCATCTTGATTTCCAGCAAGGGCTCTCTCATAAGAAACTTGTCATGGTTCTTTATCAAGTTCAAGCATTTATAGGCAACATAGCTCTTCCTCTAAAAAAGGAAGTGCTTTTTTTTCCTTTAATTTAATATTCGTTCTCCTATTACTAGTGAAAACAATATTCTCCAATGCCTCCCAAAAATTCTCTCACTTCTCATATTTCTTGATACAATCTATCATGTTCAAAATAACTTAAAAAACTCAAAACATCCCTCTCTGATTCGTGGTTTCCCAATCTTGTGAGTGTTATTTGACCTTTGTTGGGATTACCAAACCAACATACATATGGTTAGGATCATTAGAATTTAAATTCCCTTTTAGGAAATTCTCCATAAGGAAACATTCCACGCCAAACCTCATATATTGATAGCTCTCTTTGTTGAATTACTCAAACTTGTCTCCTAGTTTTGACCTAGTTTCTTGTAAAGGTTTGAGCATCAAGAAATCCACCCTAGGATTGATGCAGTGAACAAGGAGCTAGCAATCATCTACAAGAAAGTGCCAAACTATGTGGAAAGAGATCAATCCACAAAAGGAAGTAAGCCCAAATCTTCGTGGAAAGCTTCAAACTTCTCTTGAGGCACAACCTTTGCGAAAGGTCTACAATGTTGTCTTGTGTGGGAACATGTCAAAGGAATCTTCCTACGAGGGAACATCTACATAACATCATGATAATTCATCTCAATGTGCTTTCTGACAGCATGGAACACAAGGCGCCTCACAAGTTCCAATGTGCTCTGACTATTAGTGAAGATATTGGTGGCACAAGAGTGACCGATACCCAAATCAGCCAAAAGCCATCTAAACAACACACACTAAATAGTCACTATGAACATTCCCCTATACTCAGCCTAGAAACTAGAAGTAGCCATAGTAGGCTACTTTTTTCTCAACCATATATGCATGCGATACCAAGCATGAAGCCAAAACCACTAGCGGACACATGCATGATTCGAGGTGCTTCACATTTTGGTAGAGAGGACACCATTTTAGATTTCTATAGCCCTAGCAAGCTAGCAAAATTCAGATGAGAAAATCATGCATGCCAAAGCTTTGCATCTAAGATAGCTTGAGAATCTTGAACTACACATGCACAATCACTTATTGATTTGGCATAATCTATGAGCTTATATAGCTTGGGACATAAAATTCTACAAGCAATAATAGCATCACCATTTGAGAGATCATGAACTGCACATCTATCATCAACAAATTTTACAACCAAGCCGATCTTGGTTAATGTTGAAACTGACAATAGATTTTTCTTGATCCTTTCCATAAACAAAGCATATGACAATGTGAAAGAACTACCATCAATAGTAGTCATAATGATCTTATAGACCCCCATGACACGATAAGATGAGTTTTAGGCGCATGTGATAGTACTCGTTGTAGGGGCCGGTTGAAGTCAACTTAAAAAACTATGCTGCAAGGTAATATGTTTGGTTGCTTCACTATCAAAGTACCAAACATTTCATTCTACTACAGACATATACTTTTCATGAGAAGAATGGTCATATAGTGTGTTTTGAGGCCAAAACAAGCTCAGATCCAAAATTTGACACCACATAACAAAGATGTTTCCAACTGCTCATCACCATGAGTATGCTCACCAATTTTTCTATGATTTTAAGATTTTGATCTTAGGGGTTTTAGGAAAAAAGGGCTTTCACAATCTTTGGGAAGCCTTTTGTTAATCCTTACAGTCTTAACATAGCACACAACATTGAATGGTAAGTAGATATGCTAAAAGAGTACTTATGTTGCTATTGTTCCTTTATAAAGAAGACAAACAAGGACTTTTGTTTAAAGAAATTATGGGTGAAGTTTCAAATAGTCATGGAACTAAAAGTGGAGAGGTTCAAATAACTCCAATGATTGATATGAGTTTAGTCTACAATTTTTCTTTTCATCAATATTAATTATATTGTAAATGTACCTATGAATAATGAACTCAATGGGAAAAGCATAATATATTAATTTAAATATTATCACAAGATTATATTAATGAGAATTGTAGAAGGAAAGGAAAGACATGAAGTGATTAGTACTTGTGTGTGTGAGAGAGAGGGAGAGATAGAGAGAGAGAGAGAGGTAAAGGGAGAAGAGAGAGAGACAGGGGAGAGGAAGTGTTTGTGTGTGCTTGTGTGTGTATGAGAAAGAGAGAGAAAGAGAGAGAGAGAGAGAGAGAGAGAGAGAGAGAGAGAGAGAGATAAAGAGAGAGAGAGACATATAGAGAGAGAGAGTCATAATGAGAGAGAGAAGGGGAAGATCCTTGTTTGCATGTGTGTGTGTGTGGGTGTGTGTGTGTGTGTGTGTGTGTGTGAGAGAGAGAGAGAGAGAGAGAAACTGAGAGAGGAAGAGATTTGAGAGGGATTGAGATGCTTCGTACATAAAAGTTGAAAGCTTGTATAGTTGAAGGGTAGGTTCAAACATATTGTGAACCTATTCACAAGGAAATTGTTGAAATGCAAGATTTTGGTGAAGATTACCTTACAACGTACACAAATTTCTTATAAACGTGACAAGTTTTATGTATTACATGTAGAAATAGCATTTCTGTATAACACATTCGCATAAAAATCATCTTATTTCATGTTGAATTGTAAACATCAAAGAATACGCTTATAGAAAAAATTATACTAACTGCACCAAGGGAAAATTTACTTTGGTTGCTTGCAGAATGTAATGTTCATCTTAAATTTTGTTTTTCCCTTGAATTAGACGTTTCATGAAAGTGTGATTCGTGATTTTGTGGGTGTGGTTTGTTCTGGTGGTCCTGGGTTCTTGCATGGCATGAATTCGTTACCATGGACCCTAGGCTACGATGGCTGGTAGTGGTGAGTCTCTTTATCTCTTTAGGAACAGACCACTTATTTCCATTCTTCCAAAGGTAAATGTGGTGAGATAATAGGAGGACGTAAAGAAGACCTCTCCCATGGGCCAACTTCTCATCCAGAAATGATGAAAAATAAAAGAAAAATACACACTTAAACTAAACCTATTAAGTGCCCCATAGGTAGAGAAAAGCTATGAGAGGATAAGGTAGAAGTCCATAAATTACATAAGTGAACCCATATGTATACACATATGCATACTATGCACTATTGGGCTAGAACACACTAACACTACAATAGACGCATGTATACCGAGGTTTTTACAGAGGGAAATGAACACGCGCAGTTTTGCCCCGACAACAGTGTAGGTGTCGGTATGCACGTTGAAATTAAAGCGCCGGTATGGACATCGCTATGAGCATCAGTATGGGCATCGGTATAACTGTCGGTATATACATCGAAAATATTGACGCCTATACCGATGGTTATAGTGACGCCTTTGTTGGGTGTACCATCGCATATACCGGCGTTCGCTGGGTGTACCAATGCTTATTCCGATGGCATTACTTGGAGTACCGTGGCTTATACCGACAACCATATCTGCAAAATTTTTTTGGGCAGAGTGTGTTGTCTTTTGCTACAAAAACATTACCATGATGTCGCTTAGCAAAAGACACTACACTCTGCCCCAAAAAAATGGAGTACATGTGATGTGTACTCTAATGTCAAACGAAATATGATTTTATAAAACAAAATATTATTGGACACAAAAGAGATAATCAAAATGAACCATGAACCATGAACCATGTACAAAAAGAGTTATATATTTCATAAATGAAGCATGTACAAGAGTGTGGAAAACCATTGTCATATATGACGCTTTTACAAAATGAGGCAAAGCATTGTGTTGTCATATAAAAATCAAGTACAAGATTTTGGTGTACCTCTGCCATACACATGCAAAGAATGTTCCATATTAACAGTCCCGCAACAAAGAACATTCATGAAATGAGATAAATTCACATGAAATTTACAAAAAACAAGTAAAAACCAAGTTTATAAATTCATCACCTCATCACAAACGCTCCCATGAAACGACCACACCACATCCCTCCAAGTCCTCCAATAGTGCAGTCAATCCATGACAATATCCATAAGCCTCCTCTATTCGTGTTGGACTGCACCGCATCCCTCCAAGTCCTCCAATAGTGTAGTGTAGTCAATCCATGAGGATATCCATAAGCCTTCTTCGTTTGTGTTCGAGGATGACCCATTGCGAGCTCCTGCAACAAATATACAAAACATTAGAGGAACATACATGAGAAGCTTAACACAAACAAATTCAATAAACCAAATGGTACTTACAAACTTGTGATGCATCGTGTCATATCCGTCGCTGCCCAAATGTGACGGTCCAACCATATCTAAATGTGTGGCTGCGGCATCTCACTGCTAGCAATATCGGTTAAGAGTTTGCTACTGCTCGTCGCAAATCATATCCGACTCCTCAGCATCTAACCATAGAAACTTTGGTAAGCCTTCTCTGAAAGCATCACGAGCCTCGGATCATCGATGGGACATAACTTCACGTGCGGAGTGTAGAATCCACTCTAATCTAATAAGAGGCTTCCCATCAAATGGTCGACACTCTTCATAAATTGTCTCTGTGATATAATTCTTCTGATCTTTATCTTGTTCACTCCATTTCAACATGATAGAGTGTCCAAACTGTATGGAGCAACGCTGTCGTATATGTGCACGCATTGATTTTTTGGTCGCATCCATCATTGGAGCTCCATCTCGGATACTATACACCTTCGAGTCATCATGATCATGAGCACCCCAAGGTGTACATGGTGTTCCATGTGTTTTACCACATGGCGTATCTACATGTGAGGTACGCGTCCTAGGAGTAGAATTAGGTGACACAACCTCCATCGCACTGCCTCCACAACAGCCACCTCCTCTAGACCTACCTGTAGATCCACTCCTATAACCTCCTGCTTTAGAGTGTGACCTCGACCTATGAGATGGGTCAGCACCTGTATCGCGTTAAGGTGTCGAAGACACATATCTACTACTAGAGTTAGTAGGGGATGGCTGAAAAGCTAGTCGTGGTGGAGTCATAAAGCTAGGAGACATACCTCCGACGAGAGTAGCACCACCCACAGGAGTGACGCCGGCAGGAGTGATATCCGCACGAGTAACAGTGATGGGATTGAGGCTGATAAGAGTGAGACCAACAAGAATGAGGCCGTGAGGAGTGAGGTCGTGAGGAGTGAGGGCGGTGGGAGTGCTACCACAAGGGATCCAATACTGTGACGCAGCGGCCATATATGCGGAAGGTACCTAAGAGATGAACTCTAATAATTGCTCCTGTCTCATGGAATGTGGAGTGACTAGAGGACTGTCTCGCATCGTGATCTGTAACAAAAGAACTCAAATAATT